>MU123738.1:3536-174763 GCA_014904935.1 Melanogaster broomeanus | reverse complement strand
AAAAGAGAGAGATACAGGTGCACAGGTTAAGGAGCTGGCGCATTCAAGTGGAGTTTGGTCCTTGTCAATCTCCTTCGATGGGCAGCGATTAGTCAGCGGAGGATTTCGTTACATCACGGTGTGGGACTGCACGACGTGGCAAGTCACGCTTCACGTTCCGGAAGGACATTCCAATTTGGTACGCTGCGTGACGTTTTCACCAGATGGCAGTTTCATTGCTACAGCGGGACATCGCGGCGAGCTGTTCATCTGGAACTCACAGACAGGTCAACCTATCAAGATGATGTCAGGCCACGACCCCGCTAAGGCAGTTCGTACTGTTACCTTTTCACCAGATGGGCAAGTAATTGCCAGTGGCTCAGAAGATGCCACCATCCGTGTCTGGGACGTGCACAACGCCGAAACAATTGCTGGACCACTCGAGGGTCACAGTGGCGGTGTCACTTCGGTAGCTTTCTTGCTGGACGGCAAGACTATCGCGAGCGTCTCGGCCGATGCCACTCTGCGTGTCTGGGACTTAGAACTAGGCAAAGTGAGTCTCGGGCCCATCGAACATAATTCGCCCATCTACGCAGTTTCGTATTCGCCAGACGGGAAGATGGTCTGCACCGCTTGTTCGGACGGAACCATATCCTTGTGGAATGCCACTACTGGTCAATTGGTTCTTGGTCCCTCGGAGGTCACAGGAGGGACGTGACATCGATTGCCTTCTCGCCAGATGGCAAGCGTATTCTTACTGGTTCGCGCGACCAAACCCTGAAATTATGGGATTCCGCTACTGGGGAAGTTGTCAAATTTTCAGTGCGTTGAACTATGCAATTATGGATTGGATGTTGGCACTGACGCACCAACAGGATTCGATCCGTACCGAAAGAGATGTGAGTACTCGACATGATTCCCGCACCACTGTTACCAACTGTTCGCACCTTGAAGCACAATGCTCTGTTAGATGTGAGTAACTGGTTGCTGGTTGATACTGGAGCTCGCTGACTTACCCAATCATGCAGTTGCCTGCTGTGCCAGTTCCCAGTGCGACGCCCCCGGGCTGATTTAGCGGAGGACACGTTTAACGTACGTCATGTCTGGTTGTTCCCCCTGTCAACCTCATGTTTTGTAGTTCCTAGCAACCTCTGGGTCGCCTCCCGCCGAGCAGTCCAACCCTCTACGTCGCCTGGCTGGATTTTGGTCCCGCTTGCGACCTCCCCAATCTCGACCCCCGGACGGGCACCCCAAAGTCACCCTCATTCTGGTCTGTTCAGAGCTCGTGCTCTCTTCCGGCGTTCCCAGGTGGGCCCGCCCCAAGCTGATGACGTGGCGATCGAGTTACGGGAGAGCAGCCGCTGGCCCAAAGTTACGCGCGTGGCGTATGGGCAGACGAGATCAGTGAGTTTATTTCTGTGCCTTTCTTTCAATCATCACTCGTTCGGTTGTTCGTCCGCCTATATTCCATTCAGTTTCACCACTTAATCCAGAGGATGCGGACTTGACTACTGACCTCTGACGCTGCAGCTTTTCGCGATCGCGCAAGACGTACCACCCGGCAAAACATACCAATAGAAATCTCAGACGACGAGGCATCGGTCATTGGCCAGCCACATACACAGGAGCCAGTGGACGACTTGGGTGCTGCATCTGGCCGACTCGGAGGAACCAACGTCAGCACGGGACATTTACAACCCGACACAGCTGCTCCACCAGCGTCACAATCACAGACCGAAACCTCCCCTCGAGGAGCCGCAACATCTCCCCGCGCACGAAAACCCTAGTGCGCCGAAACAACTCCAACATGTCCCGGACACGCACGATAGGAATGGTTGTTGGTGTTTTTGAATTGAATGTGCCGACGCCGACACCGACGACCCGACACTGGAGGGACTATCCTTGGATAGACATCCTTTGTTGCTGCCTCTGCCCGCTTATTGTCGTGACTCGAAATCACTCGCCACGTTTCGTTTCACGTTGTCATATATTCATCTCTTAATCCTTTGTACAATTGCGTGGACCGCGCGCCTCTTTGAATGACTCCCAGTGTTACTATACCCCAGCCACGGATCCCAGCTCGATTTCATGTTGATTCACTGTATACAGTATGCATCTCTTACTCGACTCCTTGTATGATTGTGACCATTCGACTGCTTCAGTATGATATCTCCTAGTGTTACTATGTTCTAGCAGAGTCTTTCTTATCCATGTTCAAATCGAATCGGGCATTGGAGCATAGGATAGCCCAAACGGCGTAGCTGCCAATGATATAAGAGGGTAGATACAGTAGTCCAACGGGCTATGAATGATCGAAAACGGGGTGAAAAGCCAGGACGTCTGGCATGACTGCAGGTATTAGACGCGCAGCCTATGAATACCACAGTAGGCAATAGGATGGTATCAGTACACGAAGGAATCGAAGAGCAAGGTGAATGAGTAAACAAGATGCGTGTAGGACTGCATGCGAAAAAAGGGTTGAAGAACATTACATTGTCATTGGGTGATTGTGGAATCCGGCCACAGTCCCGTACAGGGAGGGAATAGCTCCAACTACCGCAGTCAGTACTAGGATTGATATGAGGTGTAGCAGTGTCACTTACGCCGCTAGGTCAATGTCCAGGAGAGAGAAGTCTGTGCAGTACGATGTGGGCATACTGGACTGTAATTGGGGCACTAACAGTTGAGGGGAGGCTATACATTTTACATGCTTGCTTTCAACGGGTCCAGCTTGAAGAAGCTTGAAGGGTCGATAAGATTCGACAAGGCGTTCCTACATTTTTCCACCTCCGCTTCTTCAATGCTTGCTGATTTGACGGACAGGATGGAGGCTTCGGTGTATCCCCTAGTGTTGGAATCGGGCGTTGGAACCTGGGATAGTCCAAACGGCATAGCAGCCAGTGATATAAGAGGGTAGTACAGTAGTGCAATGGGCTATGAATGATCGAAAACGGGGTGAGAGCTATGATGGCTTCTATTAGAGGCGCAGCCTATGAAGACCACAGTAGGCAATAGGACGGTATCAGTACAAGAAGGAATTGAACAACAAGGTGAATGAGTGAACAAGATGCATGTAGGACTGCATGCAAAAAAAAGGTTGAAGAACATTGACGTTGGGTGATCGGTGGAATCCGGCCAAGTCCAGTACAGGGAGGGAATAGCTCTAACGACCGCGGTCAGTACCAGGTTTGATATGAGGTAGAGCGATGTCACTTGCGCTGCTATGTAGGTCAATGTCAAGGAGAGACAAGTCTGCACAGCGTGAGGTGGGATATGTTGGAACTCGTGGAGGCACTAACCGTCGAGGGGGAACGCTCCATTTTAAACGCTTGCTTTCAACGGGTTCACCTTGAAGTTTAAAGCTTAAAGGGTTGGTTTCTCATACATACCAGACCAGTGACAAATTCACTTCCGTTATGATGGAGTGAGTCGCAAGACACACGCGTCGATGCTCGGAGAAAACCGTCGATTCAGGCGGGATTCAACCTGCTCAACATCTCCATCATTACTGTAACGTGAAGTCGTCGTCGTCGTCGTGGACCAAACGAGTCACTGAGCCCGTTTGATACAGTAAGTAATGACTGGAGACGCTGGAGAGAACACGGTTGGATGGCACGGAAGCTATTAGAGGATTTCGGAATTTACCGGCCGTGCCCCGAGTTTTCAAGCTCAGGCTTTCTGCCTGTGTCTTGTTCATGCGGCGGACGACTTGAACAACAAAGTGCAATTATGCATCTTATACGCGTTTATACATCCGTATTACCACGGCGAATCTCGACCCGGACGACAACCGCGCCAGAATTAATACCTGTTTAAGAGGATTCAAATTGGCCCTCTCAGGCCACACGGGCTCAAGCGCTTTATCGGAGATGTCGCATACCAGCCTGTCATATGATAGGTCAATTCGTATATGGGATGCTCAGACAGGTCTCAAGGAGCTAGTGCATTCAAGCCACGTTCTCTCCTTGTCAATTTCGTCCGACGGGCAGCGATTGGTCACCGGAGAATTTCGTTCTATCACAGTGCGGGACTGCATGACGTGGCAAGTCAAGCTTCTTCCCAAAGTACATTCGGATTGTGTACACTTCGTGCCCTTTTCACCAGACGGTAGCCTCATTGCTACAGCGGGAGATCGTGCCAGTGGCGAGCTGTTCATCTGGAACTCACAGACAGGCCACCGTATCAAGACGATGACAGGTCACGACCCGGCTATGGGAGTTTGTACTGTTACTTTTTCACCAGATGGGACAAGAATTGTCAGCGGCTCAGATGACACCACCATACGTGCCTGGGAGGTCCACAGCGCAGTAACAATTGCTGGACCACACGAGGGTCACAGTGGTGCCGTCACTTCCGTAGCTTTCTCGCCGGACGGAAAGACCATCGCGAGCGTCTCGGAAGATGGCACGCTGCGCGTCTGGGACTTGGACTTGGGCAATGTGAGCTTCGGGCACATCGAACACGATTCGTACATCCACGCAGTTTCATATTCGCCAGACGGGAAGATCATTTGCACCGCTTCTGAGGACGGCACCGTATCCTTGTGGCACGCCACTACTGGTGAATTGATTCTTGGTCCCCTCCGGGGTCACAAGCACCACGACTCTTCGATTGCTTTCTCGCCGGATGGCAAGAGTATTCTTACCAGCTCGTGGGACCATACCCTGCAATTATGGGATTCCGCTGCTGGGGAGGTTGTCAAATTTTCTGTGGGTTGGACTGCGCGGTGATGGATTCTGTGCTAGCACTGACATGCGCGAGCAGGATTCGAACCGTATGGAAGTTGATGTGAGTACTTGGCATGATTCCCGCACTATTGTTAACAACTGTCCGCTTCTTGAAGCACAACGGTTTGTTGGAGGTGAGTAACTGGTTGCTGGTTGATACCGGAGCTCGCTGATATACCTCGTCATCCAGTTGCCTGCTGTGCGAGCTCCCAGTACGACGCCCCGGGCAGATTCAGCGGAGGGCACAACGGATCGTTTGGACGTCCGTCATCTCTATTGTTGTTCCCTATACCAAGCTCATGTTTCGTTAGTTCCTAGCAACCCCTAGGCCCCCTCCCGCTGAGCAGGCCAAACCTCTGAGTCGCCTGGCGAGACTTTGGTCCCCCTGGCGAACTCCTCGATATCAACGTAACCGCGGTTCGGAGGGTGTCCCACTTGAGGTGACCTCCGGTTTGTACAGCACCCGGTCAACTAGTGAGTCAAAAGCCTTCTCATTCGTAGCCCACAACTCATTAGGGCTACGTCAGAGGATACTTGCTGCTGAACCGCCAGAAAACCTTGAGGACATGCGCCGAGTAAACGCGCAATCTTGGACATACGACATCGAAGGTCAACACGGACTGCCGGCGGCAGACTCGAGGAATCGACACTGGAGCGACAATTCTTGGCTTGAGATCTTCTGTTATTGGCTCTATTTCCCTTGTTGTCGTGATTGAACTAGTTTATCTCATTTCGTTAGCCAGTCCAACCACCCCTTAACTCTATGCAATTGTGTGGTTCGTTGGTCATTCACATGTTTTTCAACATGACGTCTCTTCCCAGTTTACTATTTTCCAGCCAGACTTTCTTACGATGTACCATCCATGCCTAACTCGTGGTTTAGATGATCCGTCAAGTCCATGAATGCCTGGGTAGTCAAGTGAGCAGGACAAGTCTTTCGTGTGAACGAGAAGCGCCTAGCATATCTGGTACGGAATAGCAGCCAGAGACCTTTCCTGCTGCCCCACTGGTGCATGCTGTAGCGCATAATGTGCCAAGTGTGCAACACAAGTATGACGCTATGAATGATCGAAAGGGGCGTGAATACTACAGCGTCCAGTACGTTATCCATTCGCGACCATCATGCGCGAAACCAAAGTGAGGATGATGGGCGATAGGTCGTACATCGGGGCTACCAATATGAGGAAGGATGGGACCACAAGATGCAAGAGTAAATATACGATGCGCTTAGCATTGTTTGTAGAAAGCGTAGAGGTCGGGTGATCAGAAGAGATCCAGAGATGTGGGCAATCGGGAATTGGTTGGTACCACCCCACTCACCACCACTGAGGTTGACATAACGTTGAGGTAGAACCACTTGCACTGATGTCCCGGAGAGAAATGTCAGCGCGGTGCGGGGTATGATAGGGTAGAATGAAGGCACTGACCATCGAGAGGGAAGGCGATGTCGCATGACGACGAAGAGGCCTGCCATGAACGACGACAACGAGGAGCGCATTATGTGATCAGGATATAGATCCAGATAGCTAGAAGGTATCGAAAAGCCTGGGGAGGTCGAAGAGGACGAACGCGACAACTACGATTACTGAGGTCTAGACCATTGACAAGTCAGCGATACAACGGACTTGATGAAGACGATGTTGGAGCAGATGAGAGCCTGAGTGAGGTCGAGTGAGGCATTGAATATTGAGCAGTTTCGGATGCTCTCCAATTAATATATATCGAGCCTGTTTAGTATTCAGACAATGACGAGCCATTGGAGAGGATTAGAGCATGGCAAAGTAGGAAGTCGGCCCAACTTCACCAGTTAATTAGCACAGCTCACTCCCAAGTACCCCAGTCGCTGTTAAGATGACGTTAAGCGCAATCCTCTGTTGACGTCAAGAAGAGAAATGTTAGTACGGGGTGAAATATGATATAGTTGAGCGGAGGCACTGACCATCACGAATATGAGGAGCTTGATGGGATCGACAGATCGTTGAAATGGCTATGAAGGCATAAAATATCCTGCCAGTGGGGCGTCGAGGACGGCGAAGAGGACGAGCACGACAACCGTTATCAAAGGCTAGAACAAGTACTGGTTGTCAGTGACAACCTGAATCTGGATAGCGGATGAGGGTGAGTAGGAGCAGAACAAGCGATGGTTCTGGATTGGGAGGCTATTCAATGAGTCTGTTTGGTAATGTACAATAACTGGCCAACGGAGTATATCGTATGCGGTGGGGGCCACTGCACAGTGCATATGTAGAGAGAGTGCAACTGTCGTGCTGTGAATGATCGAAAGCGTCCTGGATACCACAGCGTCCAGTACGTTACATATTACGGCGGTGACGGACGAAAGCGAGGCGCAGGCTTGAACCTTAGGATGGAAGAAGACGAGTGCGGATCACTTGCAGTGGTGAGAGATACGATACGGTGGAATACAGGAACGTCTTAGACAGGGATGAAGAAAGTTATACCGAGGGTCACGATGGGAGGCTGCCATAAAGGACGACCACAATGTAATCAAGAGACAGTTGATGACTCCGAGGTATCGAAGACGTCTAGGACGACTTGTCCCGGCAGTTGCCGAGCTTCCCGTTGTAGTCGAGATCTCCAGTGGCCGTGTGTAGTAGTCTCCCCTAGACATACCAAAGAGTCGAAGTAAGATAGTCGTTACTTCTCCACTATGACGTGTGTAGTAACTTACCGTACATAGGACGAGTCGCTCCCACTTTAGGCGGCCATTCAAAGGCGCCTACCATGAGACTGTGAACTGAGACTCGCTTACATAATTCATGACGAGTGCTCCTATCTTAGGAGACGAGCACTCTGTTGACCGGCACCACTTAGGTCAGCAGTCACGCACGTGATTGAACCACGCACAGAGAGCCTAACGCGAAAGCGCAGGGTAGGGAGAGAGCCCCTATCGTGCCCGAGCGCCTAAATGGTTTCTTAGGTGTTACCCAAACGGATGGATACCCACATCCGGACAGCACTGTTACTTGGCGCACTCCAACTGGGACCGAGACGAGAACGATCTGACTAAGCGAGCACGGCTAGTCAAAGTGGGCAGTTAGTCACTCTCACTAAAGCGGCGTTGGGGTAGCGGTATAGCCTCCTGACGAGACCATTCGCACGGTCGAAACGCCGCTAAACCCGAACGCCGTCGGTTCAAACCCCGGTGGTGCCGGATTTTTGTATTGCTCGATGAGGTTCACAGTCTGTATCCCACGCCACTCGTGCCTCGCGCGTGGCCCTGGTACATTTGGTCAGTGCCAGACCCGCACGTCGACTGGCACTAATTGAAATTGGATTCATACTAGCACTCGGGCTGCAAGTTAACGTGAACCATGACGATCCGGTTCAGCCTGAATGGCCAGCGTGAGTACTTAAGCTAGATTAACTTAGAATTTTTTCACAGCATCAGTGAGGCGCCAATCGAGTGGCCACTGTCCGTTTGCGCCGTGACTTTCACCAGCCCTTCAATTACCCTCTGGCACGAGTGTTTCCCTTTTTCCCAGGTTGCTCTGCGCTCGCCCAGGTTTACCTCTAGTCTCGCATCGCTGTCGACGCTCAATGTTCCCCAGTTTCCGGTCAACATCTCCGGTATCCACTACTAGTCAATCCATGAACGTTTCCCATGAAGACGACGCTGTGCCCTTTGAAGGACATAAGTGGCCTATCTTCGCGCTCGCCTACTCCCCTAGTGGCAAACAAATTGCCACTGGAGCACAAAACGGACTCATTATAATTTGGAACTCACAGACGGGAAAAATAATCCAGCAGCTCCAAGGTCACACCGAGGCTGTGTATGCTGTGTCCTTCTCACGCGATGGTAGTAGGTTAGTTAGTGGAAGTGCTGACCACACTCTTTGCATATGGGACACCACCATTGGGGAACCTGTTGGGGAAAAATGGGAAGCCCATTCAGATACGGTGTGGACTGCCACGTACTCGCCCGACGATGCAATGATCGCAAGCGGAGGGAGTGATCGCCTGGTACGGATCTGGGATGCAGAGGGAAAGAAGAAGATTGTCGATATTACCGACCACCCTGCTGGCGTGCAGTGTGCCACGTTCTCGCCTGATGGATCCTGTTTGGCGACGGCGTGCGATGATAGCCACATTCGCATATTCAACGTCCGCTCTGGAGCCTTGGTTCTCGGCCCACTAGCGGGACATACAGATTGCGTCCGTGCCGTTGCCTATAGCCCAGATGGCATGCAACTTGCCAGTGGCTCCCGCGACCTCACCGTCCGTATGTGGGACGCTCAAACTGGCGTCTTGCTACTCGACCCTTTGGAGGGTCACACAGATACAGTCTCAAATGTCGAGTATTCTCCAGATGGAAAAATGCTACTCAGCAGCTCATTCGATGCGACCATCTGCCTTTGGGATTCGATTTCTGGGGAGCTTGTTGCGGGTCCATTGCGAAGGCACTACGGTCGGGTGATCGTGAGATACTCTCCGGAGGTGGCTGGTTTCGTTAGTGCTGCAGGGGATGGATCAATCCGCCTGTGGGACGCGACGACGAGGGAGGTTATACTACCATTGGTATGTGTATTCCTTTAATCTACATCATGATTCATAAGCGGATCTAGATGCCGGAGGTCGATAAACTCGATTATGAAATCACTGGCCCTTTCAGAGGCCATACGAACTTTATCACAGATGTTGCATACTTCCCTGATGGCATGCGTGTGGCCAGCGTGTCAGATGACACGACAGTTCGTGTATGGGATGTTCAGACAGGTGCACAGGTCAAGACGCTGGTGCACTCAGGCCAGGTTTGCTCCTTGTCAATCTCATCCGATGGGAAGCGATTGGTCAGCGGAGGATTTCGTTCCATCAGGGTGTGGGACTGCATAACGTGGCAAGCCACGCTTCTTTTTCCCGAGGGACATTCGGATTGGGTAAGCTGCGTGACCTTTTCACCAGATTGCAGTTTCATTGCTACAGCGGGAGCTCTCGGAGAGCTTTTCATCTGGAACTCACAGACGGGCCAACGTATCAAGACGATGACAGGCCACGACTCGGCTATGGAAGTTTCGACTGTTACTTTTTCACCAGATGGGAAAAGAATTGCCAGTGGCTCACATGATACCACCATACGTGTCTGGGACGTTTACAATGGTGAAGCAATTGCTGGACCACTCGACGGTCACAGTGGTACCGTCACTTCCGTAGCTTTCTCGCCGGACGGGAAGACTATCGCGAGCGTCTCAGGTGATGCTACTCTGCGAGTCTGGGACTTAGAATTAGGGAAAGTGAGCCTCGGGCCCATTCAACACAATTCGCACATTCGCGCAGTTTCATATTCGCCAGCCGGGAAGACGATCTCCACCGCTTCTTCGGACGGCACCATATCCCTGTGGCATACCACTACGGGTGAATTGATCCTTGGTCCCCTGCGAGGTCACAGGCAACTAGTGTCGTCGATTGCTTTCTCGCCAGATGGAAAGCATATTCTCACTGGCTCATATGACCAGACTCTTAAAGTCTGGGATTCCACTACTGGGGATATAATAAAATTTTCCGTGCGTTGAACTGTGGTTGCTAATCTGGTGGATTCTACATTACCACTGACATGCACTAGCAGGATTCGATCTCCGTGAGTACCGACATGATTCTCACACCAGTATTGTTGACGATCATCCGGGCCTTGAAGGGAAACGCTCTGTTGGATGTGAGTAACTGGTTGCTAGTTGGTTTCTGACGCTCGTTGACGTACCCATCATTCAGCTGCCTGCTGTGCGAGTTCCCAGTACCACGCTCCGAGCAGGTATAAGGGATCCGTTGGACGTGCGTCATCTCTCTTTGTGTTCGCCATATCAAACCCACGCTTTGCTAGTTCTTAGCTACATCTTTCGCCCCTTCGGGTCATGGGAGGCCAGTTCCTCCCGCCGAGCAGGAGCAGTCTCAGCTGCCCAGGCCATTGCAAACCTTCCGACTTCCACTGACGCGAATTTATCCATGGAGGGCTCAACAGGTGAGTCACGAAGTTCCCAATCCAATGTCTACTACGTTCATTGACGCTGCGTCAGAGGATACTTGCTGCTGGACCGCCAGAAAACCTTGAGGATATGCGCCGAGTAAACGCGCAACCTTGGACATGGGACATTGGCCAACACGGACTGCCGCCGGCAGACCCGAGGAATCGACACTGGAGGGACAATTCCTGGCTTGACATCTTCTGTTATTGCCTCTGCCTCCCTTGTTGTCGTGATTGAACTAGTTTACCCCATTTCGTTATCGAGTCCACTCATCTCTTAACTGTGTACAATTGCATGGTTCGTTGGTCATTCACGTGTTCTTCAACATGAACTCTCCCAGTGTACTACTAATTTCCAGCCAGACTTTCTTTACGATGCACCGTCAATGCCTAACTCGTGGTTCAGACGATCCGTCAAGTCCATGGATTCCTGGATAGTCAAGTGAAGTAGGAGATGTGTTTCGTTTGAGCAAATGAGCGCCCAGGATATCTCGTACGGAATAGCGACCAGAGATCTTTGCTACGGCCCAACTGGTGCATGCCGTAGCACAGAACGCCCCAATAGGGTGCAATACAACTATGACGCTGTGAATGATCGGAAGTGGCGTGGATACCACAGCGCCCAGTCTATTCACGACCACGATGGGCGAAACCAAGGTAAGGGTGATGGGCTATAGGTCGTGAATCGGGGCCACCAATATGAGAAAGAATGGGATCGTAAGGTGCAAGAGAAAATATACGACGGGCTCAGGACTGTTTGCAGAATGCGTGGAAGTCGAGCGATCAGAGAAGACCAGATATATGGGCAATTGGGTTTGGGTTGGAAGCACCCCACTCACCAACACTGAGGTTGACACGACATTAAGCACTCCACGTCCCCTGATGTCCTAGTGTCAGCATGGTGCGAGGCATGATTGAGACAGAATGAATAAACAACGACCACGAGGAGCGTATAATGTGATCAGGATGTAGTTCAAGATACATAGCTAGAAGGTCACGAATAATTTACTCGTAGGATCAAAAGATATCACAGAAAGAACTGGCGTGAGCTCTCAATTCGGGGGGAAAGTAAAACTACTGTACTGTTGACATGCTCATCGATGAGGTTTATTGATGAACACGGAACCAGTCGGAACTTGGCACGGAACACGAAATCCCCAAGAAATCCATGCAATTAGGAGTCTAATTGGACAGCGTTTGCATTGCAAGATGACTCAATGCCAGAGGGAACTCGAGAGGTTTCGTGTAAGCATCATCGTTAGAGGGCCAAAGGTACATCCAATGCCTTTTCTGAGCTTTGAAAGGAAAATCATCTTACACCAAGAAGAAAATTCCATGCAGGGGACCGATGAAGAGGTTGCAATGAATGAGTGATTCGGAGTGTATGTAGTATGTACTTGGTTGTAAGGCCCTAGGAATATTGATGTTGGAACCAAATGGGCTGAGCACTACTATGTATGCCACTTTTACTCCGCGCCGCAATGTGCCACTATATATCTGAGACAGCCTGATCATGATGGTATGATGCCATTGCCAGTGCTTTGATCTTTAAGTTCCGAATTACATCTCCTACCTTGGAGTCTCTTTTTCTTACTGCTTGACGGAGGAGACCTTTAGTTGAAGCTGACGGTCCAAACAAGCATGTCTGACTCTTCAGAAGCTGCGGTGGCGATATCTCTTGCCAGAGGCCCACTCATTGGAACGTTCATTGGTCTCTTGTAAGTACATACATTTTGTTCGATCGCTGCAGTGATCGTGCTTTTACAGCAGTTTTCTTGATGCCAGTTTATACGGGGTTACATGTCTCCAGGCTTTCTTCTACTTTCAAACCTACACGCATGATCGGATGGCCCTCAAGATCACTGTATGCCTTGGCAAAAACTCTTGTTCCCTTTACGCTGATCTTCGTTTTCAGGTTGCCACATTACTGTGAGTGCAGGCGATTCGGAGTGCTGTTGAAGCACCAAACAGTCTGACGATGTCACAATACTACAGCGCGCTAGAGACCGCCCACGCAGCTTTGTCCATATGGGTTATGGATGACTACCTGATCGCACAGTACGGGAATGAGGTGGCATTGCAGGATGCAACGTGGTTTGTGTTTCTAGAATCCTGAGTAGTGCCTGAGTTTAGTGCTGAGACTTACCCTGCCGAAGGCTATCCACTGTAGGCATGACCCTATTCGATAAATGCAGTCCTTCACTCACATGTCTTTCCAGACTACTTATATTATCGGTGTAAGTGCTATGGCTGCCGTGTGCACCGTCGTATTGACACCCCAAGATAAGTTTCTCATTGACTACCTTGTGTACCTGTAGGTCCTCTTATTCGACTACCAGAGGACCACGCCATGACGTCAATTGACGGCAGTTATTTTACGTGGAGAATATGGATATGTGAGTCGCAGTCTATGATGCTCTGAGCTACAGTGCTTGATGCAAATTTCCTGCAGTCACGCAGAACACGTGGATCTCTATTTTCATGGTAGCTTTCTCTTCTCTCGGTCACCACTACTCGTCCGACAGCTCATATAATTTCGACAGATATCGATCGTAACTGGACGCACAGGTACTCTGCATTCATCACTACTACCGCCCTCTGCTCACCTGTCGACAGCTCTCAGCTTGACAGCTTGTATCCTAAGGTATCATGAGTAAATTTGTCGGCTCGCCATCCCTTCCCTGACCAGCGCTTATTGCACAGTGTGATGGCTCCAACCTGGTCAAGCTACCTCCAACGCGCCAGGAGCATTATTTTTACCAGCAACGCCCTTTTCATCGTAGGGGACACCATCTCTGCAAGCATCATGGCCTACCATCTCAACAAAAGGCGCTCAGGAATGTATAGGTGCCGAAATCTCATTCTACTTTTTTGGGGTTGTGCTAATCACCCTCCAGGACGGACTTGCTGATCAATCGTCTTCTCATCTTTGCTGTGGCTACTGGAGCACTGACTTCGTGAGTGGTATACCGATCAGTCGGGTTGCAACCGGTTGAATCAGATGGACGTCTCCTGGAAGATTGGTTGATGTCATCGCCCTTGTTTTCGTTAGTTGATACGCGTCACAAGTAGATTCATATGAGACTAATGGACCTTGCTTCCCTCGCAGACCATTATCCAACCTCAAAGCCTGGCTTTCATGGGACCCATCCTGGTTCAAACACGACGTTCGTGTTCTGTTTGTATTTTACCTTAATGACCTTACTGATTAGTCGAACTGCAACGTGTAGTCTATGCGAATTCTCTTCTTACATCGTACGTGTGCTTGCTTTATCCTTCAAACCTAGCTTATAAGTTGCAGTTTGAACATCAGAAATGCCAATACACGAGCAATTAATGACGAAACTAGCCCACACGGCCAGGACATCGATCTGCCTGCAATTTCACTACGGTTCACTCACCCTCCGGATCCCTCGGCCCCTCGGATATCTGGCGAAAGCGGACGACGGCCCGTAAGTACACAGAATCTCAATGCTTGATTCAACACCTTCACGCGTGCATATTTTTACTTGATATTCCTTTGCTCAGGACAGCGCGGCGAAGTCGACGGTGGAGTCATGGCAGACCGCGCAGGACACCGGGGCAGCGTCGTCTTGTCGAGTTGACGTCTGATACATATCAAGTTTTGTACTGTCTTACCCTTGCATGGATTCTGGCCCTCCCCAGACTTGGACAGCTGTACCAGTCACCACATTGATGTACATGGACTGCTAGTATAGACGAGCGTGCCAAACAGCCAAAGCACTAATTTATCTGAGCATTATGTCATTGGTATGACTGCAAGGATAAACTGCCAGTGGTACTTATTGAACCTTTGGCCTCCGACCCTCCCGGACCGGATCCTGAGAAAGATCAAACTTCTAGTAGTGGGAACTCCGTCCATTCACCTTCCCGACCGTGATCGCCACCCGGACTCTAAAGCTCGGCCAGCTTGTACACCGTCTACCTCCGGCTACTACATACATAATTGCATCCAAGCCGGCGGGGAACAAAATTCAGCGCCCAGGGCTCAACCCCCGAGCACAGCCGTCCAGTTATGGGCGCCAATGTCAGCGCCATCATCCGAGGCGGTTCGCTTCGTTGATACGGCCGAACGTGATTCTCGCTGAATCCGTCCCGTAAGTCCCATGTGTCTGTGCTACTTTTACTCGGCCTCATGTCGACCCACCATAGGCTGTAACAGCACTTTTCATCTTCCCTGGTTTTGCCGCATCCTTCACGTCATCTCTTTATGCCAGTAACTTGAAATACCTCGACGGCGGAGACAAGTTGACGTTGGTGGTCAATTCGCGCCATGCCTCCAGAGCCTGCTGTATCCCTGGGCAGAGGTCCACTAATCGGGACCTTCCTGGGTCTGTTGTAAGTACCCTTTCCGTGCGTAGTGTCGAGAGTGCTCTCACAGAGGTTCGACACTGGCAGTTTATACGGGGCTACTTGCTTGCAGACTTTCTTCTATTTCCAAACATACGAACGAGATCCTAGAGGACTCAAGCTCACTGTAAGTCCTCCTGAGCAAGGCCGAGCGGATCCGCGGAGCTCAACTTGCTGACCTTTCCCTTCAACTTTTAGGTTGCATCACTATTGTGAAGGACGTCCAGCTCTCGCAAAGATCGCTGGTGCTCACTGCGTCATGTCGTTTACAGGACTTTCGAAACTATTCACGCTGCGCTGTCTATATGGGTCATGGACGACTATCTGATCGTACACTATGGCAACGTGAGGGCGTTGGAGTCTCCGAATTGGTTCGTGTGCATCAGTTTCCTAGCTTTGTTCACTGGTTTTGACACACCGCTTCCACGAAGGTTGTCTTCCGTAAGTTCCGGTTATATCCGGAGAGGTTTTAAAAATATTTACTGATGCTCGGGCGCAGTCGACATATATCCTCGGTGTGAGCGCGTGTTCCACGAGTCCTGATCTGCCCTTAGACTGACGTTCCGACCAAGTTCACCATCGACTTCTTCGTTTACTTGTCAGGAAGTTTTATTGCGATTTCCCATCATTGAAATGTGTTTTGACCTTGTCTGCCCGACAGATATTTCACCTGGAGAATATGGTCATGTCAGTCGAACTATTATCCATCATCATCATTGTTCATGCCAAGGAAATCTAATGCCAAGAGTTGCTCAGTCACAGGAAGCAGATGGATCGTTATTCTCATGGTGCGCTGATCCGGCCCGCACTGGTATCCCATTCGCCCACTTGAACTGAAACCATCATCAACAGCTATCGATCTCGATATCACGAACATGTAGGTGTACCAAGTACCAATCCCATCCTTCCATCACTGAAATTCGCGACACCGCTCAGGTGTTAGCATCCTGGCCTGTGTCCTGAGGTAGGGATAGCTCCACGCTTCGACGCTGTCTGTCCTCTCACACCCTATTGGTCGCCCAGTGTCCTATCTCCCAGTTGGACAACATACCTCAGAAACAGAAGAGCCCTCATCATCACCGGAAACGTGCTCTTCATCGCCGGCGACACGTTCTCCGCCAGCGTCATGGCCTACCACCTCAACAGCTTCCGGTCGTGGACACACAGCAACCGCACCGATCGCGAGGGCCCCCGCAGAATAGAAACGCTCATCAACCGTCTGCTCATCTTCGCGGTAGCCACGGGCGCACTCACTTCGTAAGAACGTTGAATGGGCGGGGCGGGGCTGCGGTACGCAGTGCACTGACGAACATCCTTGCCACAGGCTCGTGGACGCTATCGCGCTCATCTTGGTGCGTCGTTCGTTCGCGCCTAGGCTCGCTCAGGGCCGGGGAGGGGAAGGGGGGTAACGCGATGCTGACCCGAGCTGTGTTTTTTTTTTTCGTTCCCTCCCGAAACAGACGTTAACACAGCCCACAAGCCTAGCCTTCCTGAGCGCCATCCTCGTCCAAACGCGCCGTACGTCCCTCTCCTCTCTGCCGTTGTCGATGACGCCTCCCCGCTAACCAATCGCGTTCACGCTCACGCTCGCTCGTTCCGGTTTACCAAGTGTACGCAAACTCGCTCCTCGCATCGTAAGTCCCCTCGTTGGCCGTGCCTCTCTCCGCCCTTGCCTTACCTTACCTTACCTTGCCTTGCCTTGCCTCCCCTTGCTCACCACCCCGCACCCCGCATTCTGGCAGGCTAAACATCCGATACGCCGCCTCGCGCGCATACGACGGCGCCAACGACCCGCGGGGCGGGACCGAGATGGCCGCGACGTCTCTCCAGTTCGCGCTCCCCCCTCTCGACGCGTCCGTGATGTCCGGAGGAGGAGGGGCGGCGGAGGAGGAGGGGGAGGAGGGGAGTGGCCAGTACAGCGTGAGCACGCCCCGCTTGAGCACTGCGTCGTCTTATCAGGTCTTCATGCGTGAAGATGATTTTCCCCAGGAAGTCGACCGCGGAATCGTGGCATACCGCGCAGGATAGCGGGACGTCTTCTTCCCTAGGTTTAGGTTTACAGTTAGCATTTTTTATATTGAAAAGATTGTAGTAAATTATCGTTATCCCCGCATCTGTCATCGTACCGAGACGCTGTGACACGGCGAAACGTTACACCCTATACATACCCCACGGCACTCACAAAAGCCCACACGGCAGAAAAAGCAATGATGCCTTTTTTTTGGATTGTTGTCCAGAGCGATTATTACATGTAATGTGTATACATTCATGGCCAGTATGAAAAATAAAATGAAGCACATCTTCAAACGCGGAGAGAAAGAATACAAGACGCGATGAGTCCTGCTATGGAACAGGACGGGAGCCTCGCCGAAAAGAGAACGAGAACTCGTAGAACAGAGGACATCGCGATAGGTTGCGAAATACTGAGGACGGTCTACCAATCCAGCCAATCTATATATCATCTACTGCTTTGCCTTGGCTGCCATCTGTAAGGAAGTCGTCAGGCAGCAGGAGCGGGGAGGTGGCAAGGAGCGACTCACCAAGTTGAGAGCAGAACCAGCCTTGAACCACTCAATCTGGCCTCGTTGAACGAGTGAGCGAGAGGGAATTCCTACATCACAACCAACACGTCAGTACATGTCATCCACTAGTGTCCGATCTTCGATACTTACATCCTTGGTACCATCCTCGTGCTTGACAACGAGGGTCAAGTTTTTGCCGGGTGCGAACGACTCGAGGCCGAGGATATCAACCTTGTCGCTGGGCAGGACCTTGTCGTAGTCCTCAGGGTTGGCAAAGGTCAGGGCGAGCATACCCTGCTTCTTCAAGTTGGTCTCGTGGATACGGGCGAAGGAGCGGACGATAATAGCAAGACCACCCGAGGTAGCGAGGCTCGAGGGCAGCGTGCTCACGGGATGAACCTTCACCATAGTTGTGGTCACCAACGACAACCCACTTGATGCCGTGGTCGCGGTAGTAGGCAGCGGTTTGGGGGACACCATCGTATTCACCAGTGAGCAAGTTCCTGACCTTGTTGGCCTCACCGTTCTCGGCGTTGATGGCACCGATCAGGCAATTCTCTGAATGGACGTCAGAACATGCATAAGCACGACATTTTAGCAACTCACGGGAGATGTTCTGGAGGTGTCCACGGTACTTGAGCCAAGGTCCACCAGCACTAATGTGGTCAGTTGCTATAAGGGACGATTTAGACTCTGACAAGAGCACGGTCGGTGATACTACTTACTGCACTTGCCCTTGACCTTGATCAGAACAGGGAGGTCCGTGGGGGTCTTGCCATCCCAAGGCTTGAAGGGCTGGAGGAGTTGGAGACGGTCGCTCTTGGGGTCAACAGCAACAGCGACAGAGGCACGGTCAGCGGGAGGAGGCTGGAAGGTGTTCTGGCCAGGGTCGTATCCAAGAGGAGGGAGCTCGTTGCCGGAGGGGTCCGAGAACTTGAAGGGCTTGCCATCACTGCCGGTGAGAGTGTCCGTAACGGGGTTGAATGTGAGGTCACCCGCAAAAGCCATTGCGGTCACGACATCGGGAGAAGCGACGAAAGCGTGGGTGGCGGGGTTAGCATCGTTGCGACCAGTGAAGTTGCGGTTGTAAGAGGTGATAACTACGCGGAGTTAGAAGCCTTGTTCTGTGAGCGAAACTGATGACTCACTCGAGTTGACTTCTCCCTTCTTGACATCTTGTCTGTCCCACTGACCGATGCAGGGACCACATGCGTTAGCAAGGACCAGACCTCCGACGCCCTCGAAAGCACCAATTTGACCATCACGCTCGATGGTAGCGCGAACTTGTTCGGAACCAGGAGTAATCGTGAATTTGCTCTTGACCTCAAGACCGTGAGCAGCAGCTTCACGAGCGATGGAAGCAGAGCGAGACATGTCCTCGTATGAAGAGTTGGTGCAAGAACCGATGAGAGCGACCTTGAGTTCTGCGGGCCAGTTGTTCTTCTTGACTTCCTCGGCGAACTTGGACAGAGGGGTAGCAAGATCAGGGGTGAAGGGACCGTTGATGTGGGGCTCGAGTTCAGACAAGTTCTGCCAGCGATGCATTCAGTAAGAGTAACGCGATTTGAAAGGAGATGCTTACGACGTCGATGACCTGGTCGTACTCAGCGCTCTCGTCAGCCTTCAGGTTGTGCGAGAAACGCTGAGCGTATTGGGCAATCTCCGAACGCTTGGTAGCGTTCAAATAGTCGACCATGCGGTGGTTGAAGGGGAAGAGCGAGGTGGTCGCACCAATCTCAGCACCCATGTTACAGATGGTCGCCATGCCCGTGCAGGAAAGGGACTCGACACCGGAAGCCGTAGTATTCGACAATTGCACCAGTTCCACCCTTGACAGTGAGGATACCAGCAACCTTGAGGATAACGTCTTCGATGCAACACCATCAGCGACTGCGGAGGCAAATGTCAATCTGGCAATCGCACCTTTGGGCGTAGTCCAGCCACCGATCTTGCCAGTCAGGTTAACACCAATGACCTTGGGGCACTTGAGCTCCCATCGGGATGCCAGCCATAACGTCGACGGCGTCAGCACCACCGACACCGCAGGCGACCATTCCGAGACCACCGGCGTTGGGAGTGTGGGAGTCGGTACCGATCATAAGACCGCCAGGGAAGGCATAGTTTTCGAGGATGATCTGGTGAATGATACCAGAGCCTGGCTTCCAGAAACCGAGACCATACTAATGTTTGGCACTCTTTAGAGACACTCAGGCTACGTGATAAGGACCGGGAATGAGAAGACGAACCTTGGCGGTTGCAGTAGCCAAGAAATCGTAGACCTCCTTGTTGATGTCGATTGCACGAGCCAAATCCTTGACACCGCCGATTTGAGCCTCAATCAAGTGGTCGCAGTGGACGGTAGTGGGGACAGCAGCGGTGTCCATGCCGGCAGACATGAATTGGAGAAGTGCCATCTATATTACATCAGCATCTATCGGACCGTGACGGAGATATGGATGGCGCACCTTGGGCAGTAGCGTCCTGGCAGGCTACACGCTAGAGACAAGCATATTGAGCGGTAGGGCAAAGGGTATGCGCAGCGCGACGTACATCAGGGCGAAGCTTGAGGTAACTGACACCCCGGACGAGGTCCTGGTTGTAAGGATCATCCAAGTGTCCATATACGATCTTCTCCGACAAGGTCAATGGGCGACGCAACCTAGAACACGACAGGACCAGTCAGACATTGTCGTGCATGATGCACCGAGTTGCTCCAAGTACCTTTCGCGAACGATAGCGAGGTTGTCCTCGATGCGCTGGTAGTTGATGTATGCGCCTTTTTCAAGCAGAGACATGGCCACCTTCGTATCGCCAATCCTGGGTGCGACGGTGGCCATGCCAGCAGCAAGCCGGCGCAGCGAGCGCATGGCATCGCGAGCTCTTGGAGTGAGACCGAGCATCGATGAACGACGGAGCAAGTAGGAGGTGAACCAAAACGATTCAAGTTGTTTTGGAAAGAAAAAAAGAGTGGGTTAGGTTGGACAGCTTTGCGACGGAAAGCAACAATTTATGGGATTGTGCCTCGTGATGGACAGCCAATCAATGGTGGGTATTTATAAATTTTATCTCCGCAACGGCCGAAGCGCTTGCCGCATTCAGAAGACATCCGGCGCTCGTAGTCTATCATATCGCCAAGTATATCAATAATCAAATCTGTTGACAGTGGTGTCCCGGCGCGTCTGTCTCAGCCCCTCTGCCACGTCGGGTGCTTCGGATCATGCCACACTATTATTAGTGCTACGCTCCACTGGCAGGTCTGGGGCACGTCATCGTTTTCGATCGCCAATGACACGAACTATAGTCGTTACGCCCACACGTCGACGGGGCACAACGGAAAACAAGATTTACTCACGCACTCACGCTACTCACAGACAGTGGGAGCAACACGCGTATGTTTCGCGCACCGTGCCATGCTAACAACTCGTGGCCGCCGTTTTTCTCCCCACAGCCCACACGCACAACCGACAAGTCCGACGACGTGCGGTCCCCCGCACGACTTTTTTACGTGCTCAAAGATACATCACATGTTGGGCTAGGGTTGTCCTCCGTCGCAATACATGGTCTGCCTCTTCATCTATGAGCGACTCGGACCCAGATCACATACTGACGGAAGCATATCCGAAGCTCGTCCCTTCCAGTCCCCTCGCTATCAGTGTAAACTGCTGAGCTGCCTCCCGCGTCCTCTTCGGCGATCTCGACCTACGAGGGATGAACACTGGGTCACAATTACCGCACGGCACCACCAACGTTCCAGGCACGTACCCGACGACAGCCTTGACAAACGCCCACTTCGCCTCCGCAGTAGCCTTGGAGTGTACGAAGTCGTCCTAGATCCGACCGTAAGTGAAAACGCGATTTGTAGTCGGGAAACATCGCATACAGCAAAAAGTATCTCATTCATCCATTCCCTCGTTTCAGCTGGGTACTTGGACGCAATCACAGCCAACAACTCGATGAGGTTCTGAGTCGCCGACCTGGGAGCCACTCCAGCGAAGCCACACAAAATCGCGCACAAGATCGGCCGACCATGCATCTGGATAAGGATCGTGCTGGCATCTCCGAGGTCATCGCTGCTAGCAGTACGCCGAATAAGCGTTTCCTGATAAAGGCATGTTGAGCTTTGTATGCATCTGGGATCAGGAGATCCTCTTGACGCACTAGGAATGTGCATGTTGCAACAAGCGAATAACGCTCCTGCAATGACAGCGAGCTGATCGCACATTGCATCAACGCATCGAGAGCCCCAGGTGGCAGATTGTAAAATATTGCTATGAAGTGCTTCGCCACCTATCCCACGAACACCCCTGGTGGTTAATGTAAAGCAGTATGAGTCCGATTAAGTCGCAACTCACGATATCCAAACAGCCAAAGAAAGCCTGTACAATGTCAGGGTTCTATGATTGGCTCAGATCAGTATCAGCAAATGAAGACTTGCATCAGGGTATTCTCACAGATTCCATAGCCCCTGGTTGGCCCAGCATTGACAACGACGTTTGTAGTAGGACCGGCAATACATTCGAAAGGACTGCTATGCCCTCAACATTCGGAGGTGACTTCAGCGTAGAACTAGTGAACATCGTTGGAGGATCAAGTTGGATGATAAGCATATTTGCAAGAGTGAGCCACACGGCCGTGAGCTGCCTCTGGGAAGCAATACATATTCAGCTCGAGGAGAGGGCCCGGTGGAAGAGACAGCAACGTCGTATCGGACGGTAGGGAGGTAATAGAGCGGAAAAAGTCGCTGAGGGCCTGAATGTACGATGGACCATTAACCACTGCACGACAGTACGCTCAGGGAGAGACACTCACATCGCTCACGCTAGCATCCGTCGACCATAGTTCGACAGTACTTCTCACCGCAGCAAACAAGTCCTCCCGGAGCTTGACCATCCTGTAATCATCGCGTGCTTGTCGTAACCGCTCTGCATCCGCCCGCTCAGCGGGCGTCTCATCGATGATGAGCAGCGAATCCGCAGAGCGAGTGAGGCCTTTCGCCACTCCAGACAGTGTCTGAAGCTGGACGATGGCAACCGCACGAGCTTCTTCCGGGAGCTGGAAACGAACACTCCATGTCAGAAATACAACCAGGAAAGAGTCACATTTGCATACCTGAGGTGAAGAGCGCAGCGCTTGTGCAAGTTTATCAACTACTGGGCTAACTATAGCAAGTACTGGCGGGATCTCTTCTTCAGGTGGCAGCGCCTGGATGACACTTGCAATCGACTGCAAAACTTTGCTCTTCTCCGTATCCTGACATACAAGCAATGTGAATTGGGTTTCATGTGAAGCGGTGGCCTTGGACTCACTGAGATTCCAGTCAACCCAGCATGTAACTCAGCAAA
Source organism: Melanogaster broomeanus (assembly GCA_014904935.1). Taxonomy (NCBI): domain Eukaryota; kingdom Fungi; phylum Basidiomycota; class Agaricomycetes; order Boletales; family Melanogastraceae; genus Melanogaster; species Melanogaster broomeanus. The sequence goes on along the minus strand of MU123738.1, from coordinate 151,848 downwards.
CGCCCCTATATGCGGTGCCAACGCTGCCCTGTTGGCGTCACAAAGATCGCGCAGGGCATTCGCAGCCGGGAAGACAGAGCGACGGTTCAGGTAAAGCGGCGACAACGTACGAGATGGCGTTCATGAGAAGAGACGGGGATGTGGGACTACTCGTGCCAGACTGAGTTGTAAACCACGACGCGTACGTACCTATATACAAAAGAAAACCACCTCATTCGTCCTACTTCGCACCTTTGAAACTGAAAAATGGGGCTCACCAGCAAGGGCAAGGGTCGTCCGTCGTATCCTGTCCTGTTCCGTTGTCGGAAGGCGCCCCAGGACATCAGATCCGAACAATCGAGCAAGGAATGGATTGTCTTCGAGAGGTATCGCTTCCTGGACGGACATGATGCAGTGTAAAGTAGCTTCGATCTCCTGGAGGAAACATGAGTGCATGTCCAGATAAACGGGTAGTAAGATATCGTACCTCCCATCCATTGGAGTCATGTCTGCTTGCGAGACGTTCTTGGATATCATTCAAGTAGTATCCCAGCATGTCGTTCCGAAGGATGTAGTAGCTGGGGGATTGTCAGTGCAACCGGCAACCCTGATATCACACACATACGCATTGATGAGTGTATCGCCAACATCTCTCCGATATCTAAAAACCATAAACAACATTCCTCATTGCGAGAATGCCACTCACACTTGGAATTTCTCCACCTGATCTACCCAGCACCATAGAAACGTCAACCGAAGTCTGCAATTGCAGGGATGGCACGTCACTAACCTTTCGCCCACCCACTCAGCATGTTCTGAGGTGGCCAAGCAACTTTCCTCCTGAGCACCCTTACGAGCTCGACATACACAGCCTTCACAACCGCGAGCCTATTCCTCTCCTCCACGTCAGAATTAGGCGGCACACTGCCCCTCTCTCCATCGTCCTCGTCATACTCCACACTCCATAGCGATTCCTGAAAGAGATACCAGAACCCAAGCGTCATCTCGCTCTCTTCCTCGTCCACGCCGTAGTACCCAGGCAAACATGTATACCCCAACAGCAGTCGAAGAAAGCTTTGTACGAGATGAGATCGTGTGTGCGGAGAACCTGCCACCGACTTTTGTGACGTGATGTTGGATGCGAAATAGGTATTGGAGTGGTCTCCGAGGGTGACAATGAGCTTGCAGAGCGAGTGGGATGTTTCGGAGGCTGACTCGGCTAGAGACATAGTCGGTATATTGTCAGTTTGGTGCCAAGGCAGGAAAACAGACGCACAAGACGGACTGGACTGAAGTATACGAGGACCCCATATGTCGATCCAGACGAGGAGTGGGTCCGTCAGGGACGTAACACCCGCTCCGCCGGCTAGCGACGAACGAGTCATGATCTCCTGCAGGGCATCCGATGCCGGGGAGAAGACGTCGGGATCTATCTCGGATTCTGGCGTCGGAGGCGAGAGTAGTGAGATCAACAATGGGATGAGAGGCGTAATATCACTGGCGAGACGCATCTATCAGCAGACGAACACGCCGAAGACAGTTACCCTTACTTTCCACGAAAAACGGACATCCACGACTGCAGACACTTGAGCGCCGACTCCAGTTCACGGACGCGCACTTGGGCACGGGGTTGTGTAATTGTCGCCACCACAGCTTGTACAACGAGTGGAGCAGCATCGAAGAGGGTTTGTTGCATCTGCATTCTGCTCGATGTTGGTCTGGAATGCTTGGATGAAGATCTTGTGATAACCTTACTTGCTCGCACCAATCAAGTCAGCCGTCTCAACTTCTTCTGCCACGATGGAGAGGAAATCCAGCAAGGTTTCTGTTGATGTTCCACGGGTGGACAGGAATTCGGATGGTGGTCACTATCCACTCTGGCCATCGTGACGGGGATCCGGGGGCAATCTTCAATGCCAGAGAGGTAATCTAACAGAGCTGGTCAGGAAGCAAGGATGACGTTTTCGAAGGCACAAGCATTACAGCTACAAACAACTTGCGGAGTATAACTTTAGTCTTCCCCGATACGATCGAGTGTAGTGTCAGTTCCAGTAGGAAATCGCGGAGGGATGGGGCATTCTCGTGTGGAAAGGCGTCCCTAGAAGGTCAATATCTGAGTTAATCGACGAATTCAAGGGAAACAAGCAATATACTCACCAGTCCCGGGCAATCTTAACCTGTACGGTGTGTGCACCGAAGAACTGCACGTTGAAGTCCTCGTGATGCAAGAAAGGAATTACCAAACCCCAAGCCTCGAAGCGCTTTTGAATGTCGAATAGCTCTTGCTGAAGGCGGCGCTGCGTGTCGGAAGATCCGGCGCTCGCAGGAGAATAGGCTTGCTGTATGAGCTGCGAATATGACGGGATCAGGATGGGTATGTCTGTAGATCGTTGTGGTGTACCTGAGCAGCTTGTACAATGTCGGACTGAGGTAGAGTTGGGAGAAAACTCGCGTCTGCCATTAACACGTCGAAGGATACAGAGTATTCTGGAGCAGTGAAGGGCTATTCTGTTCTTGACTAGTTTACGGACATATACGAGATGAGGGGCAGCACGAAAGAGTCGTGTTATAGCGGGTCACGCGAGAAGCATCTCTTTCTAGCCCACATTACAAGATTCACAACCAGTGTCAACCACAATGCCACTTCCACTGTCATACAACCATACGACATTCTCTTTTCATGACCGTCGCCCACCCTGGTGTTGTCCCTACTGGGCACAGTACGGACCGACTATGAGATATCGTTGATCTACAGTGACCGAGTGCCGAGTCAGACCAGTCTACAAATGCTGGATGGATCTGTGATCAGGAATCTCCAGGTCTTCGACGTCAAACACGATGATATTTTAAAGAAGGGGCATGCATGATATGAGACGAAGTGCGACATAGTTCAAAGACAGTAAGTGCCAGTGTTCTGGTACGCTCTGCATCTGCCTTTCACCCGCAGCGACAAATTACACCCATACCACAAGCACATTCCGCTTCCATCATGTCACGATGCGAGATTCGTGGTTTCGTGACTGTTACACTCGCCTACATAGGTGTTGGTACCACTGCCACTGAGTGTATGGCACAGCGCCGCCGTGCCATACTTTACCAGGAGTTTCTTTGCGCTGTCACAGCGCAGAGAAATTGCTGGTAAAGGGAGTCACCCCGAAGACTGGGTATGGGGTCGGTCGAACCAAGACCATTGCTGTCTAGACTGGAAACAAGCACGTTCAGGTCTCATAGCGACCTTGCGAGTTTACAGATGCATGATGCACGTATAGACTCTGATGTGAGACAGGGAATTCATAGGTATGCACGTTGTACGCCCTTCATCTATTTCTCACTCGCAGTTGCCCCGCCTGAACAGTGACGACCGCTCGGGAGAGGATCTACCAAGTCGCAGCAATTGTACCCATAACCAACGAGCCTTATAGCCTTTGTATCCTAGCATGGCGGTGATGTCTGCCAATAATTAGAGATACATCAATTACTGTCGTCTTACGTGTTTCGCCTATTCTGAAGAGATGGGACTCACCGCCAGTACACAACCGCCGTGTCAAGATCCCACTAGAGGTACCGTCAAGCAGACGAGGCCAGCGCCACCAATTGCCGGAACACGCTGGGAACATGCTCACTGGCACCAAACCGACCAACCTTGCCCCATTCATCCACTAGTGGAACCGCCCACAGCGTCATCCAAGAGAAAGTCCACATCCACCCCCAAATTCCCCCGACAGACCTCCCGCTGACCCTCTTCCAGACGCGCTCTAGCACGACTCCCACGCCATTCATCACAAAGAAACCGACAACGATGAAGAAGTTTCCTCCTCGTCCGACAGATTCTATTGTCTACGTCGTGTACGAGACCAGATAGCAGGAATACGCCGAGTACACCTCCCAGGCGGCCGAATAGGACGTTGAAAGGTCGACCAGCTACCATCAAGAGTGTATGACGGATCATTTGGTGCCATCGACGACCCCAGAAGTCGCTCACGGAGGTCGACAACCATGGGGAGTCGAAGAGTGGCGGCCATTGAGAAGGGTGTTGTTGGAACACAGTGACGAATAGGATGGCTAGTAGTATGTGGCACAATTCCATCCCGAAGCATGCCATCAACATCACCAAGGTAGATATAGCAACGCATCGAAGGAGCTGCCATACAGGTGGAAGTGATGGATCGTAGATGGAGGCACCTGTGGGGGAGGCGAGACCCTCAGGAGAGATCATGCGGAAGACTTGAACAATTGCGTCAAAGGCTAAAAAGTGGAACGCAAAGCGGACTGCCGACCACAGCACGAAAGCAGTACGCGAACGTATTTCGAAGGCTGGCTTTGGAAGGATGAGCCCTCGCGACCAGTTCCATCCGATGCCACGGACATTCAGCAGCAAGTCCCAGGCATTCCACAGTGCCGTGGCAATGCTGCCAGGGTCTGCTTTGTCCTGGACTCCCTTGAGATTCGGATGGAAGCTTTCCATCTATTGGTATGCGCCGGTATGGCTCTTGTGCAGTAGCCCACACCAAGAACCACACTGCCTCTGTGAACATTAGAAGCTGGTGAAGTCGACACCATCAATTAATTGCCAACACCAAAGAAGCGACACTCACGACATGGACAGGAGTGCAGCTGTGCTCGCGCAGGATCTCCTCCCGAGGGATCGACTGAGACGCTCGCCCGCCATGACAAACCACACCATCGATGGGTAACAATGCGACACGATAAACTTGAGTTCCCCTGAGCTGAACCAATACTCCCATCGTGTACTGACAGGCGAAAACGGGGAAGATATATGTAAGAAAACTGCCCAGTGTGAGGCCGACTTTGTTCGCAGGCTGAGAACACACTTCCCGATATCACTGTAAACATCGATTACTAGTAGCGATCACTCTGGAACGCAGGAAGGAAACTTGCCTTAGTAGAGGCAGCCATGGATGGTATGTGCAAGGGCAAGGAGAAAACACACTCCATCAGAACGCTGAGGACAATAGTGTGACACATCCGAGTATTCGCAATCGTGTCACCAAACGCCAGCTCAGAGATGTCGATGAGGTGGCGATTGAGGCTTCGGTATGACGATTGGGATGCGTTCCGACGGGGTTCGGAAAGGGCGGACTAGTTTTAGTACGACGCCAGGAAACAGACGCGGCAAGAACCATATCATACCAACTTTGGAAGCTGAGTGCAGCTCTGGACAGTTGAAACTTAATAACCATTGCGGTTCCTTCAACATAAGGGCCCTACCTGAAGATGCGTCTACTGGGTGTTTTTGCATGTTCCGATAGATGGTCTCATTGATAATACAAAACCGTGATGTCAGCCCTTGGATATCCCACCAGATGTGGCGTTGTAACGAACGAGGATGACAGAGATGAGTGACACTGCCAGAATTGTTGGTATCAGTGCTTTGCAAAATGAAGCTATACTGTACTGGAGTCTCACTGGCAGCGACTTGGTAGCCTGAGAACAGTCACAAATTCGGCACGGTGGCAAAGTCACAGCCTACCACGCATATGATGTTTAGAGCACGACAAGGACGAAATAAATAAATTCTACACCCTACTCCGTGTCCTGGAGGCCGTCCGAAGGGCTTTCTGTTCAAACCTCAAGGAACTGTCAACCCCCTTATACCAGACCGTCAATTTGTAACAAGAAGTATGTTGTACAGTATACCCTTCATATATTTCTCGCGGTTGCCCCGCCGAAATAACAACCGCTCAGGAGATGATCGAGCAAGCCGCAGCAATTGTACCACAATCAAGGAGCCATATAGCCTTTGTACCTAGCATGGCGGTGATGTCTGCTTATAATTAGAGATGCATCAGTCGCTGTCGTCTTATGCGTTTCATATGCTGATGAGATGGACTCACTGACAGCAAACAACCACCATGGCGAGATCTCACTAGATGTACCGTCGGACAAACGACGCCAGAGCAGCCGATTGCCGGAAGACACCAGGAACATAGTCACTGGCACCAAACCTACCAATCTTGCCCCATTCATCCACTAGCGGAACTGCCCACAGCGCCATCCAAGAAAAAGTCCACATCCACCCCCAAATCCCCCCCACAGATCTCCCGGTGACCCTCTTCCAGACGCGCTCTAGCACGACCCCGATGCCATTCATCGTAAAGAAACCGACGACGACGACGAAGTTTCCTCCTCGTCCGAAAGATCTATGTTCCACCTCGTGTACGAGACCAGATAGCAGGAATACACCGAGTACACCTCCCAGGCGGCCGAATAGGAATTTAGAGGGCCGACCAGCTACCATCAAGAATGTATGACGGAGCACTTGGTGCCATCGACGACCCCAGAGGTCGTTCAAGGAGGTCGACAACCATGGGGAGTCGAAAGCCGGCGGCCATTGAGAAGGGTGTTGTTTGAACACAGTGACGAATAGCATGGCTAGTAGGTGGTAAAACCATCCCATCCCGAAGTATAGCATCAACATCACCAAGCCTGATATAGTGACGGATCGAAGGAGCTGCCAAACAGGTGGAAGGGATGGATCGTAGATGGAGGCTCCTGTGACTGAGGTGAAGCCCTCAGGAGAGATCATGCGGATGACTTGAGCAGTTGCGTCAAAAGCCAAAACTTGGAACGCAAAATGGACTGCCGACCACAACACGAACACAGGACGAGAATGGATTTCGAAGGCCGGTTTTGGAAGGATGAGCCCTCGTGACCAGTTCCATCCTATGCCACGGACATTCAGCAGCAAATCCCAGGCATTCCAGAGTGCCGTGGCAATGCTGTCAGAGTCCTCTTTGTCCCGGCTCCCTTGAGATTCGGATGAAAGCTTTCCATCTACTGGTATGCGCCGGTATGGCTCTTGTGCAGTAGCCCACACAAAGGAACACACTGCCTCTGAGAACATTAGAAGCTGGTGAAGTCGACACCATCAATTAATTGCCAACACCAAAGAAGTGACACTCACGACATGGACAGAGTGCAGCTGTGCTCGCGCAGGATCTCCTCCCGAGGGATCGACTGAGATGCTCGCTCGCCATGTAAACCACAACACGATGGGTAACAATGCGACACGATAGACTTGAGTTCCCCTGAGCTGAACCAATACTCCCATCATGTACTGACAAACGAAAACGGGGAAGATATATGTAAGAAAACTGCCCGGTGTGAGGCTGACTTTGTTCGCAGGCGAGAACACACTTCCCATATCACTGCGAACCTCGATTACTAGTAGGATCACTCTGGAACGCAGGAAGAGACTTGCCTTAGTCGAGGAGCCATGGTGGTAAGTGTAAGGAGAAAACACACTCCATCGGAACCCTCAGGACGATGGTATGCCCTATCTGAGTGTTTGCAATCGCGTCACCAAACGCCAGCTAAGAGATGAGGTGGCGATTGAGGCTTCGGATTAGGATACATTTCAACAAGGTTCGGAACAGGACGGACTGTTTTTAGCACGGCCCCAGAAACAGACGCGGTAATAACCATACCAACGCAAGCCGGCTGTCGACCCTTGAAACTTCAAGCCCTTGGGGTTTCTTCTACATAGGAGCCCTCCCTGAAGACGTGCGTCTATTGAGCGTTTTCCATATTCCGAAAGATGATCCCATTGATAACATACACAACCGTGATACCTGCCCTTGAATATCCCGCCAGATGTGGTGTCGAACGAACGGCGGGGGGAGTGGAAAGGGATGTGAGCGCTTGAGCGGCAATGAGTTTAAGTTGATCTCGTGTCAAAGGCTCCTTACGCCGAGTAGGTTGAGAAAGGCGTCGAAGGCATCCCTGCATAGTGATGTGTTGGGCCCGGCCTCAGGCCCCGAGGCCCTGGCCTCAGGCCCTATGTAGGCCGGGCCAAGCCAAAGCCCTGGATAGGGCCTGTGAGGGCCCATGGCCCGGCTTGAAACATTAGTAGGCCCGAGCCCCGGGCCCAAGCCGGGGCTTTTTGGCAATTTTGTACATAGTTCTAGTAAGCCCCGGTTTGATTCCAACCACCATACTAATCAACAAAATAACCTACTCATTGCAAGTACACAACCCACCGACGGTGCCAAGCGACAACACGGCGCTCGAAAGTCCTTTTAGTACAAGAACCTCGGGATGACGGGGTACCGCATTGCTCAACACTGCGTAGTAGACACCATCTGGACCTAGGGCGGGTCATGGTTTTGGGACCCACACGGTAACCCATCCCACCACCTCACGAACTACCCCACCACCTCACGAACTACCCCACCACCTAACGAACTACCCCACCACCTCGCGAACTACCCCACCACCTCAAACCAACCCACCACATCATGAACCACGCAAATATATATGGAAGCGCTGGTGACGGACCTCCCCAACACCGTCGCAATAACTGTCCCTCCATCGTGAGTTTCCAAGTTCAAACGACGAGCAGAGTTACTCATGGTTTGGCAGACTGATGGAGGCATCTTCGTCTGGAGCCTACCGCCAGGAAAGGGTCGCAATGGGGCACTCGACAAAGTAGGTTACTGTCTTAAAGTGTCGTTTGTGCTGATAATCAGTCCTTTTAGTACAAGAACCTCGGGATGACGGGGTACCGCGTTGCTCAACACTGCGTAGACGCCATCTGGACCTTGAACTCAGATGCGTATAGTTCAGTATATATACCCCCAACGGACTGGAAAGAGGTCATGAACCGTTGCATTGCTTCTCATTTCTTCCTGCTCGAGTTGCTTACAGGCCCCGATTTAGTTGGTATACCTGACTACCACCTGTCGTCACTTCGCCATTTGCTGGCTAAGGAGAGCGTCGAGAGTTCGTCGACTAGCAAGGAGTGGTCCATTCACGCGGCATTGGCGGCGGTGCTGGCTCTCGACCAGAACGAAATCGTGGACAATGTGCCGCTTGCCAGCTATCGTCTTGACTCGCTGACATCCGTGCGCCTGAGCGGGATCCTCAAGACAGATTTCGGTATGAATGTCACACAACTTCAGTCGCTCGGGAACGCAATGACTGGTGCACCTTTTTTTTGTCGTAACTTAGCAAAGAATGCCCGCAACCAACATACTATGAGACGAGGTAAGATTTTCTTCTAACATCTCAATCACACTCCACTGATCCCATGACAGATCATGTCCGCCATCCGTGACCTTTCTGTCCGCGGGACGTTAGACAATGGGGAGGAGCTGGGCGCAATGTTCGCGTCCCATTTCGAACAAGTCTCTCAAGGCACCTCCAGCAGCAAATTCGCGTCTCAATTCGCCCCGCGTGTACTTTGGACATGTGCTGATGGGCATCCGAGCTTCCTTCGAGGCGCAGCGACGAGAGAAAGCTGGCAAGTCTGAGAATGCAGCTTGGCCCGCAGCACGGACAATTGTCATCCGCGCAAGCAAGGGTACCGGTTCGAGCTGGCGGGTATGCATTTTGGGATTCTTAACCCCAAGTCTGGGCTACCTCAGCTTCTCGGAGGACGTGTTGAGTTGTTGAATGGGTTTATTGCAAGTGATACTTACTAGATCTACCACATTGGATTCCGTCAGCGTTATACGAAGTGTACATCCTTCTCTCTCATCACAAACTTGTTTGTCCTAATTAGATTTCATGTCCCGTGTACCGCGCGCAAGATACTCCCAAAGCACCCATTCATGGAACTCTCGAGCGACTGGCCGCTTTCTATCTCCAGACAATCCCCTATAACAGGCCCCGGCCCGGCTTGGGATTTGAGTAGGCCCAAGCCCCCTCAAGCCAGGCCCGAGCCCCGGCTTTCAGGCCAAGCTGGGCCCGATGCACCACTATCCAGGACCCTGCATAGTGCGAGTGACTAAGCGGGCGGCAGGGGAAGCTTTGACGTGTGGGTAATGAGGTTCGAGATTTCGAGTAATGCCAGTGAGATAGCTCATGATGGATCGAGGTTCAATGTGGTGGGATGTATAAGTAATGTAGAAGGAGAGAGTGTCGGGTGTTGGATCGATGGGAAAATGGTGGAGGTTGCAAAAGTCGAGATAGGAATTGAGATGGGAGCCATAAGTGTGTTTGGTGTTATGAGCAAGAGCCATGCCCAAAACAATGGAGCGTTCATGTATGAGTCGCTCCATGGTCCAAGGTTCCCGTTTGGGTTGCCTGGACCGAACAGACTGATGGATCATTTTTTGACCGCCCCCAGCGTACATCGAGGGGGTTGAAAGGTGGAGACGAGCAGTCTCCAAGGAATATCAAGCGTGACACGACCTCGTAGGTGTGACAAGTGGTCAACCACAGTGTCTTGAACGCCGGAGAGGTGGAGGACACGAATAGCGAGCAACGCGGTTTCATCAGAACAGTCTTTGATCCTCCCCAAGCCCCGTGTGGGACGCATTTTACAATAAACGACTACTTCAATCCATTTGAGGCGAGAGTCATTCGACATCCGCACTTGTATGCGATTGGGAACAACAACAAACTCGATGATGGGGAGTTGAGCACTAAATTTCAGATTACATTGAGCATGAGGAATCACAAGCGAGGTGGGTTCGAGGGTGAAGCATTCTTTGGTTATTGCGCTCAGCGGCTCAGGCTTTGGGGCACTCCGGGCGCCGATGCGGCCCTCTACATCCTCGCTTGTCGCATGCATGCTCATATTGGCACTCTCCTGCAGATTTGTCGCAGAGGTTTCGATTCCATTTGTGACAACACACCACACCCCTGGCAGAGTTATGCATAATCTGTGGCTACTGTAGATAGGGAGTTTTGCATAATTGGTGAGGGTCCTCCTTGCTTCCCATTATCAATAATTGTGAGTAGCCTCCAGCACTGCTTCTCCTTCCCATTGGTATATTAATTTCCATTTTTTATGTTTTGAGGCACTGATCTATGTTGTGAGATCACCTATGATTAGATAGTCTATTATTATATAATTGCTCCGCTTTTTGACTACCAAAAGGGGATATCACAGCCACAACATAATAATAGACACTTCCTTTTGTCAAAACACCCAAAACATATCCAAAATCAGGCACAGGAGTCATCGATCATCCACAACTTGGTCACCTCCGGCACGGGGAAGAGAAGCACAAACAGCAAGAAGCAGCAAGAAGCATCAAGAAGCAGGTGTCCTAGCATTCTCTGAGATTATACATAATTATGCATAATCTCCTCATAGTGAGCAGCATCCTGAATTATGGAAAACCACCTATCTACAGTAGCCACAGTATTATTGATAATTCTGACAGGGTAGCCTGGACAACACTCCCTACGTAGGTCCGTAGGGTCATCTCCATCGCTCTGCTTTTTTTCGTTCCCCACTTCGTTCGCCACCCGAACTCGGGCCCATGCCAAAGGGGGAGAGATAAATGGTCCTGAGGTCATCGAACTTAGCGAAATCACTAAGGCGGATGTGCTTTTGATTTGCAACCCAGAGCCTAGCCGCCTTGTCAAACTCGATGACACGACCATGATGGGACGATTGTACTGAGGCGAAAAGCTGGGAGATGTAAGTCTGCCAGGTGGAGTACTCCTCGTAACGCTGGGGCAGCGCAAACGTCGTCGCTCGGAAGGTCTTTCCGAAGGCAATAACCCAATCCCCATGCATGCGCACCACTTTCGTTTGCTTCGGCGCCCGCAAGGATAGCTGGAAGAGATCACCAACGTCTCGGGTTTGCTTGGAGTCGATTTCAGTAGAATAATGAGATCTGAGGACCTTGTTGAGATCGACAGCCAACCCTTTAACGATGTTAACCCATTGGTTGGGTGGGAAGTCGGGTGCTCCAGGAGCGAGCAGGATTTTTCTAACGACATAGGTGGGATCATTTGCCCAGTTGTCGAGAATGAGGAGAATTTGCTGGAGGTCAGGGGAGAGTGAATCTCGGAGGACGATAGTAGACGGCCCCCAAGGAAAGAGGGATTCATCAATGGTGGATTTATGGCGCTTTGGTTTGGACTCTTCGACACTACCTGAGTCAGATGGAGTGCGATCCCGCCTTTCGGATGCATGTCGACCCTCGAACGAAGGGCCGGTACTTCCTTGGTTTGCAGGCGAGACCGATCTTCTGTTGACAGGCAAGGCATGTCCGGATCCATGACGAGATGTCGTCCGAGAGACATTCTTCCTTCTTCTTTTGCTACTCTCCCAATCCCGCCGATCAGATTCATCGAGCAAGTTGAGATATGAGTCGAAGGCTGCTTCATGCGTGGCTGACTCTCCTTCTTGGGCCCTGGCTTCAGCGAGGGTCTTTTGGATGGACATAATGGCGTTGGACTTCGATATTGCACCGCGAACATACTGATCCACTTGATCTTCACAGAATCTGATGACCCCTTCTCCACATCCCGGTTGACAGGACGCCCCTGAATTCTCACCGGTGGAGACAGTTCGGGACGACCTTGTGACATTCTCGCTCATGAAAGAAGTGATGTTTAATAGATTGACGAAAAAATTTCGACGCAGTAATCTAAGCAGCCAGATGCCGGGACAGGTCAACAATCATCTTGAGGCAGCTTAAACTCGGAGAAGTTACCTACCCAGCGAGATGCCGGGACACGGTCAAGAGGGGTAGAGTACCCCTGTAACCGCCATGCTCGCTATGTAGGCGGGTCGAGACGATGATGCCTCGATGATGCATCGAGCGCCAGCCACAGGTGGCTATGGGTTTGTAAGACAAACCACGTGAATGGGACAGGCCCGGAGCGAACAGGTTCGCTGACATGTCTGGCTGTACTCGCTCAATTAGCCTTGTATAAACTCATTTTAAACCCAAATCATCAGGCCAAGAAGTGCTGTTGACACATGTCCAAATGTGGAAGTCATGGGGTCACGTGGTGGAGCGGTCCACTGGCTCAGTGGCAGTGGCTGCTTAAACTTTGTCTTGTTGAGCAGCCTCACTCGGGACCAGAACAGCCTATGATCATGATATTATAGCAACGCCTATGTATGAATAGTGGGCACCAGCTGTGGATTTGATCATGTGCAGCAGCGAGCGACAGCACAGGCAAGACAAGACTGATAAGTAGCGAAACAAAATAATTGAACGACGATATGAACCGTGACCATGTTCGAATTCACAGCTCCCGTTACTGTAAACCAACCCCGACTATCATCAGCCGGGCCATAATAACTGATCAACTAGCAAGGAAGATGGGATAATGAAAGAATAATCACAGTGCGCGGGCTATACGAAATAGCTGTACTCAGTCGCGCGCACGGAATGCAAACAACTAGTCATATTCACCTATACGAAATAGCTGTACTACGAATAGGTGAGCAAATAGATAACAAAGGGTAACAAAATGCATCTCACCTCAGTCGCGCGCACGGAATGCAAACAACTGAGGTGACGGAACGTCTACAGGACTGTATTTATACACAAGGTGAACTGAGTGGCACAATGCAAGACGCACGACACAAAGTAAGTAGTAAGCGGGATCGGAAAGATACGAGTGCATAGAGATAAACATAAAGCAAACATACGAGACAATGTAATAATTGCGGCCGCGAGATAAAGCATGTCCGCACAGCCGCACAGGAGGATTCCGATGCTTTGATCACATAGCACCCGCGTGATTGATTGGGCGGGTAATTTGTGCGGCTCGGGTTTTGCGCGCGCTTGCTATTCCAACAGATAATTTAGCATACAACGCAGTTCATGTACCGCGGGCTTTCCAAGGGGTTGCATCATCGAGAGCCAGTGTAGAGATGGGCATTCCGTGACTAAATCGAAGGAGCAGAGAACAAGAAAGTGTCCGCGTGAATACGATCTTACTTCCCTTAGCAGGCTACATTATATATGGTTGGGGAGGTATCATAAAAGTGGCACTCGCTGCAGCCTGCGGGAAGAGCTAGTCAGACTGGAGAGTGCACACTGGGCGTGAACTGTTGAAAATCTGAAATGACAATCAATGATTAGTTATTAGCTGCGGTACGTCGTGCTCGTGCCTCAAGCTCCTCCATACATGTCGGAAGCTCCCTCTCCCGTGCAGCTCGTGCCTCAGCGCGTCCTTGTTCCCGTCCTTGTTCTCTTTCTGCTTTAAGGACCTGTAAAAAACATCATCACACACACCCTGAACAAGACCGTAGACATATGCTTCCTGCTTCCTGCCGTCTCCTCTCCTCTTTTGCCCTCTCCTCTGCAGCACTCTTCTCGCTACAGTAAGCGGCACATACCTTCTCAACGCTGTCGGCCATTGGAATGTCTACACTGCGGTAGGTACCACCTTTAGTGGATGTCCTGTGGTCCGGGAAGAGCTGCGCTAGTGCATCATAGACCGTATCCGAGAACCAATAACATTGGTTTTCATCTATGCGATACAGTGGGGCGTGGCAGCTGGTGACCTTGAGCAGCATGGCTAGGTCTAGCACCGAAGGCTGCACACCGTTTGCGTTGTAGGTGAGTGTGCGGACGTGTGTGTGATTCTTGCTGAAACGGCCAAGTAGCTTGAGAGCTGTCGAGTTCGCAGAGGCAGCATATATGATATCCATTTCTGGGAAATTTCCAAAAGATGGAGTAGATATTGGGGATGAGCTGCAGAGTAGTGCCGCTTTGTGGAACTGAACTGGATCTCTGTTGTCATCGCAGGTTTTGACAGTTCGGTCATAGAATACGAAGGCCTTCCAGGGACCAGCCGGGTGAGAGATCTGAAAACGAAGAAACTCGTGCTCTTTGCCTTCAGTACACTTGTAGTGAACTACGTCTTCGACGAAGCATTGGCTCGTCTGAGTAGCTTGTATGTTCAACAGTAGGTGCCAGTCGTAGACAGAAATAAAGAAAGGACCAGTATTCATTGCAGTGAACACTCCCCGTATCTCAGGGGGTGGAGAGTCTGGAGACGCCATAAAAGAACGGACGACTTTCGAGAAGAGTTGTGGGATGTTGGACCAAGGACCTTTATTTCTCCCATGATCCATGATGCCTTACGCGTCGTCTTATGGAAAACAAATGAAGGGTGCGGTAGAAATCAGCTGGGTTTGTTTCAGGAGTTAGGGTTACTGCATGGCCATTGACTGCCTCGTGTGGTCACCGTCACGGTATACGCGTATCCATAACATGACAATAATGTAGAGCAGTCTCAACCCAGGCGCCTTCTAGATCTTACACTGATGGAGAAGTCGAGTCAATCTGCGTGAAACTATGCTATGGAACTGATCCACTACAAGTCTACAACCACATTGGAATTCAATAATATTCAGCGCTCAGCTTCCATATGCATCATCCCACGACTGACGTTACCGGGGTTACCCTCGCCTACCTAGGTGTTTGCTACTAAGTACCACTCGATGCCGGGTATAGCGCGGGTTGGCATATGAGAGATCACTGGTAAAGTGACCCAACTGGCAACCTGAAGGCTGAGTACCAGGTCAGACCAATACCGTTAGTCTAGATCTAGAATCAAGCATGATCAGGTCTTCGACGTTACTGTAGATACAGCCATTTTTCCAGTTTACAGAAGGTACACATGTAGACGTTAAGGTGAGACAGGGAATTCATAGAAAGTATGTACATTGTACACCTTTCATCTATTTCTCACTCGCAGTTGCCCGGGGCCCCACCCGCCGGAACAACAACCACCGTTCAGGAGATAATCTAGTAAGCCCAGCAACTGTACCACAACCAAGTAACCGTATACCTTTGAGGAGATGCCTGCTTATAATCAGAGATGTATCAAGCGCTGTCGTCTCATGTGTCTCGCATATTCTGAAGAGATGGGACTCACCGACAGTACACAACCATCATGTCGAGATCCCGTTAGATGTACCGTCGAACAAACGAGGCCAGCGCCACCAATTGCCGGACACACTAGGAATATGCTCACTGGCACCAAACCGACCAACCTTGCCCCATTCATCCACTAGGGGAACTGCCCACAGCGTCATCCAAGAAAGGTCCACATCCACCCCCAAATCCCCCAACAGACCTCCCGCTGACCCCTTCCAGACGCGCTCTAGCACGACCCCGACGCCATTCATCGTAAAGAAACCGACGACGACGACGAAATTTCCTCCTCGTCCCCAGGATCTGTGGTCTACGTCGTGTACGAGACCAGATAGCAGGAATACACCGAGTACACCTCCCAGGCGGCCGAATAGGAAGTTGAAGGGCCGACCAGCTACCATCAAGAGTGTATGACGGATCATTTGGTGCCATCGACGACCCCAGAAGTCGCTCACGGAGGTCGACAACCATGGGGAGTCGAAAAGTGGCGGCCATTGAGAAGGGTGTTGTTGGAACACAGTGACGAATAGGATGGCTAGTAGTATGTGGCACAATTCCATCATGAAGCATGCCATCAACATCACCAAGGTAGATATAGCAACGCATCGAAGGAGCTGCCAAACAGGTGGAAGGGATGGATCGTAGATGGAGGCTCCTGTGGAGGAGGCGAAGTCCTCAGGAGAGATCATGTGGAGGACTTGAACAACTGCGTCAAAAGCTAAAAAGTGGAACGCAAAGCGGACTGCCGACCACAGCACGAAACCAGTACGCGAACGTATTTCGAAGGCTGGCTTTGGAAGGACGACACCTCGTGACCAGTTCCATCCTACGCCACGGACATTCAGCAGCAAGTCCCAGGCATTCCAGAGTGCCGTGACAATGCTGCCAGAGTTCGCTTTGTCCCGGTTCCCTTGAGATTCGGATAAGAGCTTTCCATCTGTTGGGATGCGTTGGTATGGCTCTTGTGCAGTGGCCCACACAAAGCAACACAGTGCCTCTAAGCATGTGAGATACCACTGAAGTCGACACCGTGAATTCATTGCCAAAACCAAAACCAAAGAAGTTACACTCACGACAAGGGCATAGTGCAACTGTGCTTGTCCGGATCTCCTTCCGTGGGATCGACTGCGGCGCTCGCTCGCCATACAAACCACAGCATGATGCATAGCAGTGCGACGCGATAAACCTGAGTTCCCCTGAGCTGAACCAACACTCCCATCGTGTAATGACAAGCGACAACCGGGAGAATATATGTAACAAAACTCCCCATTGTGAGGCTGACTTGGTTGGAAGTCGAGAAGACACTTCCGATATCACTGAGAACCGCGATTACTAGTAGGTTTACGCTGAGATGTAGGAAGGGACTTGCCTTAGTCCAGACGCCATGGTGATAAGTGTGAGGAGAGGAAACTCTCCATCGAAATCCTCAGGACGATGGTGCGGCTATGCCCATGTGATGGGTCACAACCGCGTCACTGAACGCCAGCTAAGAGATGAGGTGGCGATTGAGCCTTTGGTCTATGATACTATATTGACAATTGGGTTGCCTTCCGACAAGTTTCGGAACATGACGGTCTAGTATTAGCACGACCCCAGAAACAGACGCGGTAACAACCTTACGCAACCGAAGCTTACCACAGCTCTGGGACGTTTGAAACTTGCAGCCATTGCGGTGTCTTCTATACAACGGGTAAAGTGACTACCCTACCTGAGAATGCATGGTCGCTGTCTGCTTTGCGTTTATTGTGTGTTCCCATAATCCGAGAACATGGTCTGATTGACAATATACGCACCATGAACGCACTCCATTGGATATCTTACTAGATCTGGCGTCGAACAAACGAAATTAGCGCGACTGACGGCTGGAATCCACCAAAGCTCCCGGCACCAAACCGTCCAGCCTTGGTCCATTCTTCCACCACCGGAATTCCCCACAGCGCCAACCAAGAGAAAGTCCACATCCATCCCCAAATCCCTCCCACAGATTTACCATAGATCCTCTTCCAAACGCGCTCTAACACGATCCCGACGCCGTTCATCACAAAGAAACCGATGCTGACTGAGTGAGCTTCCTCCTCGTCCGACAGATCGAAGTTCTACGTCGTGAACGAGACCTGATACCAGGAATACGCCTATGATGCCTCCCATGCGGCCGAATAGGAAGTTGAAGGGCAGACCGCCTAGTGTCAAGAGCGTATTACGGAACATTTGGTGCCATCGATGGCCCCAAAGGTCGCTCAAGGAGGTCGACAACCACGGGGAGTCGAAGAGCGGTGGCCATTGAGAGGGGTGGTGTTGGAACAGAGTAACGGATAGGATGGCTAGTAGTTGGTAGCTCCATTCGATCGCGAAGTATACTGTCAACATCGTCAAGCCTGATATAATAAGGCATCGAAGGAGTTGCAAAGCAGGTGGAAGGGATGGATCGTAGATGGAGCCACCTGTGATTGAGTTGAAGTCCTCAGGAGAGAACACGCGGATGACTTGAACAGTTGCGTCATAAGCCAAAACGTGGAGTGCAAAGCGAACTGCCGACCACAGCACGAAGGAGTACGAGAACGTATTTCGAAGACTGGCTTTGGAAGGATGAGTCCTCGTGGCCAGTTCCATCCGACGCCTCGGACATTCAGCAGCAAGTCCCAGGCATTCCAGAGCGCTGCGGAAATGACTGTCCGAGTCTCCCTTGTTCTGATTCCCTTGAGAGGACTCGGACAGAATGTTTCCATCCATTCGTCGGTATGGCTCTCGTACAGTAGCCCATACAGAAGAACGCATTGCCTCCGAGCACATTTGACACTGGCAAAATCCACATCCACGTTGTCAATCTAATTTGAAACGCAAATTAAGTGATACTCACAACAAGGAGAGAGTGCAGCTGAGCTTTCATGGGGTCTCCTCCCGAGGGATCGACAGAGACGCTCGCTCGCCACGCGAACCACAGCATGATGGGTAATAGTGCGACACGATAAACCTGAGTTCCCCTGAGCTGAACTAACACTCCCATCGAGTATTGACAAGCGACGACTGGAAGAATATATGTAAGGAAACTGCCCATTGTGAGGCTGGTTTTGTTCGAAGTCGAGAACACACTTCCAATTTCACTGAGGACGTACATCACTGGTAGGCTCACTCTGGGACGCAGGAAGAGACTTGCCTTAGTCGAGTAGCCATGATGGTAGGTATGGGAGAACTTGAAGGCGCCCTGAGGCGATGGCCCAGCCCATGATTACTGATGTCCACAGTCGCGTCACCAAGCGCGCTGGACTTGCAAAAAAGGAGATGAGGTGGCAATTGAAATCGAGGTGTTACATAAGATAGCTTGCCAGTTGAAATCATCATCAGCTCGACCGTCGTACTGATGTAAGCTTACGAGCAGTACAGCACATGACCATACCAATCGAAATTTGCCTCAGGCCTCCGATGTCAGCCGCGCTCAGCTCCGGAACTCCAAGTTTGAGCTAACCATTGCCGTTTTTCTACATAGCATGTAAACCGACTGCCCTACTTGAAGATCCATCGTCGATGACTTCTTATTGTGTGTTTCCCACATTCCGAGAACATGGCCTCACTGACAATACACAACCGTGAAACCAATCCTTCACTAGATCTGACGTCGAACAAACGAGATTAGCGCCACTGATGGCTGGAACCCACCAAAGCTCTCGGCACCAAACCGTCCAGCCTTGCCCCATTCATTCACCACCGGAACTCCCCACAGCGCCAACCAAGAAAAAGTCCATATCCAGCCCCAAATCCCCCTCACAGATCTCCCACAGATCCTCTTCCAAACACGCTCTAGCACGATCCCGACGCCGTTCATCACAAAGAAACCGATCACCACGAGCGAGTTTCCACCTCGTCCCACAGATCGAAGTTCTATGTCGTGAAAGATACCTGATACCAGGAATGCGCCGATGATGCCTCCCAGGCGGCCGAATAGGAAGTCGAAAGGTAGACTACCGATCGTCAAGAGCATATGTCGGAACATTTGGTGCCATCGGCGGCCCCAAAGGTCGCTCAACGAGGTCGACAGCCATGGAGAGTCGAACAGCGGTGGCCATTGAGAGGGGTGTTGTTGGAGCAGAGTAACGAATAGGATGGTAAGTAGTTGGTAGCACCACTCCAGCGCAAAGTATGTCATCAAGACTGTGAAGGCCGATATCATGAAACATCGAATGAGTTGTAAGATGGGGGGAAGGGATGCTTCGTAGATGGAGCCACCATGCCCAGCTGAGCTGAAGTCCTCAGGAGAGAACATGCGGATGGCTTGAAGAGTTGCGTCATAAGCCACGACGTGAAACACAAGGCGGACTGCCGACCACAGCACGAAAGTAACACGAGAACGCGTCTCGAATGCTGCCTTCGGAAATGCAAGCCCTCGTGGCCAGTTCCATCCGACGCCTCGGAGATTCAGCAGCAAATCCCACGCATTCCAGAGCGCTGTGGCAATGTTGGCCGACAGCCCCTTGTACTCATCCCCTTGATAGGACCCGGGTGGAATACTTCCATCTATTCGTCTGTACGGCTCTTGTGCAGTAGCCCACACAGCGGAACGCATTGCCACTGAACACATTTGACCCTGGTCAGGTCAGCATCATCAATTAATCTGAGAGATAAAAGAAGAGAGACTCACGATGAGGAAAGCGTTCAGCTGGACCTGCGTAGGATCTCCTCCCGAGGGATCGACTGTGACGCTCGCTCGCCATGCAAACCACAGCAAGATGGGCAACAATGCGCCACGATAGAGCTGAGTTCCTCTAAGCTGAACCAGCACCCCCATCGAATATTGACAAGCAAAAACCGGAAGGATATATGTAAGAAAACTGTCCATGGTGAGGCTGGTCTGATGAGGAGTCGAGAATGCACTTCTGGTATCGCTGAGAGAATTGGTTAGGAATACTCTGATACTCAGGAAGAGCCTTAGCCTTAGTAGAGAAGCCATGACGGTGAGAGTGAGGAGAAAAACGGTCTGCGTTACAACTACGTACTGGCACTCTTAGAAATAGGGCCAGCTGACCTTCCACTTACGAGAATCGGCGGGTCGCGAATTGCGTTGGGATGCCTGCGGAAATGAACGAGATACTGTATAGCTTACAAGACATGCAGACCCATTGCGAGCAATACAGAGAACGTGATAACCAGTAATTGTACCAAGCGCTCAGCGCTGAGCTACGCTTGAGCTTGCAGCCGTTCCGGTTTTTTGCTACACTGACATGCTTGCCTCAAACAAGCGGAGTACGAAAACGTGGCCTCCTCTTCGGTACCTTGTTTGCACTCACCAAAGCAAGAAAACACATCAAGAAAACCAAATGTTGAACGTTGAGGCGATATTGGCCTGACCTTTCATGAGATTTTTCTGGCAGATCTAAACCCCATGCCTTGTTGTAACGTGTCTTAACTTTGATTAGGACGTCCGGAGCTACACGTCGCAGGCCTGAGACTTCAAGCTTCAAGCTCGCCGTTCATACCTATACCCAATGATCGCTGGTACTGTAGGTATTATGAAGTCACGGTACATGCCAAACTTCGGACGCTGGGATTGCTCAACTTCTCCATTCACGCCAAGCAAGTGGAGCGGCCGGCAACGCCAACAATCCGAACTCTCAGCATTATAAGCTCTACCACCACCATATACATACCACCATAATGCAACCCCAGCGACTCCACATGACGCTCAATCGGACTTTGTTTGAAGTTCATGTAAATCTAGCAGCAACTTTCATTATCTCTAAGCCCGAAGTCTTTAAGCTAGGTTATCCGTTGCATGGCCATCTGGATCAAACCGACTCCAACTGATCACTTATCCAAGGACGATAGGATAAACGGGCTACACTGCAGTTATCCTCATCATACTCCACAGTGCATAGCGATTCTCGAAAGAGATACCACTGGCAGAACCCAAACGTCATCTGGTTCTCTTCCTCGTCCACGGCGTAATATCCAGGCAAACACATATCGCCCAACAGTCAGTCGAAAGAAGCCTTGCACAAGGATGAGATGGTGTGTAGCGGAGAGCTTGCCACTGACTCTTGTGACGTGACGTTGGATGCAAAGTATGTGGAGTGTTCTCGGGGGTGACGATGAGTGAGATGTTTCGGAGGCGGTTTCGGCTAGAGACATGCAGTGAGACATGCAGCGAGACAAATAGCGTTGCTGTCTAAGCCTGGAATCAAGAATGCTTCGGTCTTCCATGACGATCTGGCCAATGTAGAGAAAGTGCACACGTAGACTTTGAGGGGAGATCGGGAACTCATAGACAGCAACTATGTTGTACATTCTTCATCAATTTCTCACTCGAAGTTGCCCCGCACGGGCCCGGAACGATGAGAAAATCAAGCAAGCCACATCAATTGTACGATAAGAAATTAGCCTTCTAGGCTTTGCACCCTAGCATGGAGGCGATATCTGCTTATAACTGGAGATGAATCAAACCGCTGCCCCTCCACACAGTGTGAAGAGACTCACCGACAGGACACAACCACTATGCCGAGATCCTACTAGATGTACCGTCGAACGAACGAGACCAGCACCAACGATTGCTTGAGCACAGCAGGAATAATCTCGCTGATAGCAGCAATCCGTCCAGCCTTGACCCATTCATCCACTATCGGAACTCCCCACAGCGTCATCCAAGTAAAAGTCCACATCCACCCCCAAATTCCCCCACAGATCTCCCGCTGACCCTCTTCCAGACGCGCTCTAAGCACGACTCCAACGCCGTTCATCGTGAAGAAACCGACGACGACCACGAAGTTTCCTCGACCGACTGACCGAAGTTCCAGGTCGTGCCAGATACCTGACACCAGAAATACACCAATTACACCTCCCAAGCGGCCGAATAGGAAGTTGAAAGGCCGACCACCCACCATCAAGAACGTATGACGGAACATTTGGTGCCACCGACGACCCCAGAAGTCCTTCAGGGAGGTCGACAACCACGGGGAATCGAGCGGCGGCGGCCATTGAGAAGGGTATTGTTGGAACACAGTGACGCATAGCATGGCTAGTAGATGGTAGTACCATTCCATCCCGAAGTATATCGTAAGCACCACCAAATATGATATAGTAACGCATCGAAAGAGTTGCAAAACAGGTGGAAGGGATGGATCGTAGACAGAGCCACCCGTGACTGAGCTGAAGTCCTCGGGAGAGAGAATGCGGACGACTTGAAGAGTTGCCTGAAAAGCCAAAATGTGGAACGCAAAGTGGACTGCCGACCACAGCACGAAACCAGTACGCGAACGTCTTTCGAAGACTGGCTTCGGAACGATGAGCCCTCGTGACCAGTTCCATCCTACGCCACGGACATTCACCAGCAAGTCCCAGGCATTCCAGAGTGCCGTGAGGACGCTCCCCGAGTCCGCTTTGTCCTGGCTCCCTTGGGATGCGGATGAAAGGTTTCCATCTGTGCGTTGGTATGTTTCTTGTGCAGTGGCCCACACGAAGGAGCGCATTGTCTCAACGTAGATTTGACCCTGGTGAAGTTGAAACCATCAATTAATTTCCAACACCAAAGAAGTGACACTCACGACAAAGCCACAGTGCAGCATTTCTTTCTGGGGATCTCCTCCCGAGGCATCGATTGAGACGCTCGCTCGCCATGCAAACCACAGCATGATGGGTAACAGCGTAACACGATAAACCTGAGTTCCCCTGAGCTGAACCAATACTCCCATCGAGTATTGACAAATGGCAACTGGAAGAATATATGTAAGAAAACTGTCCATTGTGAGGCTGGTTTGTTGTGAAGTCGAGAACACAATTCCTATGTCACTGAGAACATCGATTATCAGTAGGATCATTCTGGGGCGCAGGAAGGGACTTGCCTGAGTCGAGGAGCCATGGCGGTAGTGTGAGAGGAAGGAGCCCTCCATCGGAACCCTCAACCCTCAGGACGATGGTCCCCCGGTCCGTCTACCTGATCACCATAATATCAACAAATGCCAGCTAAGAGATGAGGTGGCGATCGAGGCTTCGGTCTATGTTACTATGGTCACCATTCGATGCCTTCTGACAAGTTCCGGAACAGGACAGACTAGTATTAGCACGACCCCGGAAACAGACATGGAAATAACCATACCCAAGCGAAGCTGAGCGCAGATGTGGACGCTTGAAACGTGCAGCCATTGCGGAGTCTTCTATACAGCTCGTAAAACGACTGCCCGACCTGAAGATACATCGTTGTCTGCTTCGGGTTTATTGTGCGTTTCCCATATCCCGCCAATCAAGGAAAAGTCCATATCCCTCCCATACACACCTCACGGATCTCCCATGGAACCCTCTTCCAACGCGCTCCATCGAGATCCCCACGCCTTTCATCACAAAGAAATCGGATAGTGGTGAGCGAGTTTCCTCGCCCAATAGATCGAAGTTCTATGTCATGATAGAGACCTGATACCAGGAATACACCGAGTACACATCCCAGGCGGCCAAATATGTGGCCGGGGCACCAATTGTCAAGGCATACGACTGAACATGTAGGTGACATCGGTGGCCCCAAATGTTACTCGAGGATGTCGACAACAAAGTGGAATCGAAGAGCGGTCGTCGTCGAAGTGGGCGTTGTTGGAACAAGGCAACGAACAGGAAGCTTAGTAATTGGTAGCGCTACTCCATCGCAAAGTATGCCATGAAGACTGGGAAGGCTGATGCCGATAAGACACCAAATATACTGCAAAATGATTTCGAATGAGTTGCAAAATAAGCGGAAGGAATGGATCGTAGATGGAGCCACCATGGCTGATCGAGCTGAAGTCCTCAGGAGAAAACATCCAGATGGCTCGAAGAGTTGCGTCATAAGCCACGACATGAAACGCAAAGCGGACTGCTGACCACAGCACGCGAATGCATCTCGAAGGCTAGCTTCGGAAATGCGAGCCCTCGCGGCCACCCACTTTTGTGATGCTGATGTGGGATGCAAAGTAAGTGTGAGACTGTTCTTCGAGGGTGACGATGAGTTTGCAGAGCGCTGAGTGACTCAGAGTGAGATGGTTGGGAGAGTCGGGTAGAGACATGCAGGGAGACAAATGCCGTTGTCTAAATCTGGAATCAAGCGCGACGACGATCCGGCCAGTGTACAGAAAGTGCACATGTAAATTGGAGGGGAGATAGGGAATTCATAGACAGTAAGCATGTTATACACTCTTCATCTATTTCTCACTCGCAGTTGCCCAACGGGAACGATAACAACTCGGGAGAGAACCAAGCAAGCCACACCAATTGAATCGTAACAAAGTAACCTTCTGGCCTGTGTACTCTAGCATGGAGGTGATGTCTGCTTATAACTAGAGATGGATCAATTGCTGTCTCTTATGTTTTCACATAGTATGAGGACTCACCGACAGCAGACAACCACCATGTCGAGATCCGACTAGATGTACCGTCGAACCAACGAGACCAGCACCGATAATTGTTTGAGCACAGCAGGAATAAAACCACTGACAGCAGCAAACCATCCACCCTTGGCCCATTGATCCACTAGCGGAACTCCCCATAGCGTCATCCAAGAAAATGTCCACATCCACCCCCAAATTCCCCCACAGATTTCCCGCTGACCCTCTTCCAGACGCGCTCTAGCACGACCCCGACGCCATTCATCGTAAAGAAACCGACGACGATGAGGAAGTTTCCTCGACCGACTGCTCGAATTTGTAGGTCGTGCCAGAGACCGGATACCAGGAATACACCAAGTACACCTCCCAAGCGGCCGAAGAGGAAGTTGAAGGGCCGACCACCCACCGCCAAGAATGTATGACGGAACGTTTGGTGCCATCGACGACTCCAGAGGTCACTCAAGGAGGTCGACGACCATGGGGAGTCGAACAGTGGCGGCCATTGAGAAGGGTGTTGTTGGAACACAGCGACGCCTAACATAGCTAGTAGTTGGTAGTACCATTCCATCCCGAAGTATATCATCAACATCGCCAAAGATGGTATATGGAACGCATCGAAGGAGTTGCAAAACAGGGGGATGGGATGGATCGTAGATGGAGGCACCTGTGACTGAGCTGAAGTTCTCAGGAGAGATCATGCGGATGAGATGAAGAGTTGCTTCAAAAGCCGAAACATGGAACGCAAAGCGGACTGCCGACAACAGCACGAACACAGTACGAGACCGTATTTCGAAGACTGGCTTCGGAACGATGAGCCCCCGTGACCAGTTCCATCCTACGCCACGGACATTCACCAGCAAGTCCCAGGCATTCCAGAGTGCCGTGAAAATGCTCCCCGAGTCCGCCTTGTCCTGGCTGCCTTGAGATGCAGATGAAAGGGTTTCCATCAATGCGTTGGTATGTTTCTTGTGCAGTAGCCCATATGAAGGAGCGCATTGCCTCAAAGTACATTTGACCCTGGTGAAGTCAACACCATCAATTAATCTCCAACACCAAAGAAGTGACACTCACGACAAAGCCACAGTGCAGCAATACTCTCCGGGGATTTCCTTCCCAGGCATCGACTGAGACGCTCGCTCGCCATGCAAACCACAGCATGATGGGTAACAGTGCGACACGATAAACCTGAGTTCCCTTGAGCTGAACCAACACTCCCATCGAGTATTGACAAGCGACAACTGGAAGAATATATGTAAGAAAACTGTCCATTGTGAGGCTGGTTTGTTGTGAAGTCGAGAACACAATTCCTATATCACTGACAATATTGATTACAGTAGGATCACTCTGGGACGCAGGAAGGGACTTGCCTGAGTCGAGGAGCCATGGCGGTAAGTGTGAGAGGAAGGAGCCCTCCATCGGAACCCTCAGGACGATGGTCGCCCGGTCCGTCTACCTGATCACCATATAATAACATCAACAAATGCCAGCTAAGAGATGAGGTGGCAATCGAAGCTTCGGTCTATGTTACTATGGCCACTATTCGATGCCTTCTGACAAGTTTCGGAACAGGACAGTCTAGTATTAGCATGACCCCAGAAACAGACATGGAAATAACCATACCAATCGAAGCTGAGCGCAGGTCTGGACGCTGGAAACTTGCAGCCATCGCGGAGTCTTCAATACAGCTGGTAAAGCGACTGCCCTACCCGAAGATACATAGTTATCTGCCTTGAATTTATTGTGTGTTTCCCATATTCCGTCAACCAAGAAAAAGTCCATATCCGTGCCCAATCTCCTTCACAGATCTGCCGCGGACTCTCTTAACGCGCCCCATCATGATCCCCCCGCTGTTCATCACAAAGAAACCGACAATAGCGAGCGAGTTTCCTTCCGTCCAATAGGTCGGAACCAGCTTCGAACCTGATACCAGAAATCCATCGAGTACACCTCCCAGGCGGCTGAATATGTAGCTGAGGGAGGAAGGTACCGGGGAACCACCAATGTGTCAGGAGCAGATGACTGAACATGTGGTGACATCGGTAGCCGCAGATGTCACTCAAGGAGGTCGACAACCACGTGGAGTCGAAGAGCGGTGGTCATTGAGCTGGCCATTGTTGGAACAAAGGTAACGAACAGGATGCTCAGTAGTTGGATAGTGCCACTCCATCGCGATTGTACGCCATAATCATGAACTTGAAGGTGAGACTCGGACTTGGAAGGCTGGTGTGATTTCAGGAATCCACCGTTCACGGCCATACCACTACGCTCATTAAATTTTTCGCACTCACCACAGCAAGCAACCACGTCAGGCATTCCATTGTAGGTGCTGAGGCAGTGAGGCCGGATGGTGTCATAGCCTGATCATTTTCTTCTCATAGATCTAGATCCGAAGTCTTCTTGTAACGCGTCTTCACTTTGAGTCGGACCTAATCTACATTCCAATTTCCCTAACAGATTGAATGTACCTGGACCACATGCATACATGCATACTGAACGCGTACTGTATGGCTGCTCCCCGTGAACGCTGGTCAGTTCGTGACCAACCTGACGTCGCTGATACTAGGTATTATAAGAGCCACGGTATATGCCGAACTTTGGACGCAGCTGCAGCAATTGCACATGTACACACGACCCTCAGTCGAACACCTCAGTCGAACTTCTTTTTTCATCGCAGGTCAAATCCAGCAACAGGGTTAGCTATCTTTACAAAACCACTTTCCCAAATCTTTAAGTAAGGAGGTTGATGCATACATCTCGCAGGACAGGCTAGTAGGTACATTTTCATGGGAAAACTGAATGAAAATGAAAAATTGGCATGTCACGACTGTACCCTTTTCATAGGGCGTTTGGTTCATCAAGAGCCTTAGACTGGGGACTCATCTCGACGTCCGCAGGCTGATCTTTACTAGTATATTGAGGGTCCAAATCGGTATCCGGGATCTTCGACAAGAAGACCGAAAGAATACACGCCACGCCGAGCCAGGGGATCAACGAGATGAAGCTCCACCGAACTGCGGTCCGGAAGGCTTCTCGAATAACGGTATCCACCGCCGTTGGGAGGCCGTCGAGCGTAGTCACGGAGCTCAGACCTCCGCTCTCTAGCAGCCCTACGAGGGAGGCGAGATCAGATCCAGAGAGGGCGCCGGTGCTGACCTGGTTCAGAATGTAGGAGTTGACTTTGGCATTCATGACAGTGAAGCATTGTGCTAATCCGACGGTGCCTCCCAAGGAGCGAAACTGAGGAATGGCAGATGTAAGTGACGCGCGGAAATGCTGGGATCGGGACATACGAATAATAACATGGCGTTCACGATAGCGACATGATCAGGTTTCGTGAACCTGGCTTGGATCACCAAAGGACTTGCAGTGAGGCCGACACCAACGCCAGCCATTGCCATGAAACTGATTGTTGTCGTAAATAGAGGTCCTTAGGAAAGAAGGAAAGATACGTACCCATTCACTTCTGCCTGCATATTCCGTTGCACAGCCATCTGTATTAGGCCAACTCCCACTGTCATAATCACCGATCCAAGGACGATAGGATAAACGGGCTGCAATTGACAGTTAGTAACATCCTGTGTGTTCCTACAGGAACGTAGGCCGACCTGTCTGAAGACTTTAATCATACGGATTGCGATTAGAGCTCCACCCCTCTGGTGAAAATGTGAGGAAGCGAACACTGGACGGCAAAATAACTTACGAGACCGGGCGCAAAGTAGAGCAGTTGAATTCCAGCCTGAGATGGTGGCAGGCCAATAACGAGAGTCGCAAAAATTGCCACGAAATAGAACATGACGAACATGACGACGCCAGAGACGAACGACCCGTATTGGGTGACACACATATCATATGATGTGAACATTTCGATTGGCATCATGGGACGGGCATGGAATACGCCTGTCTCTCCGGCATGCGACAGGTGCTGTCTCTCAAGAACGATCTCCCAAATCAAGCAGAGACTGATCAAGATGGTACCGATGATGACGTTGACGATAACGCGCGCAGTCTTCCAATTGTCATCGGGACCCCAGCCCAGACCCAGTAGAACGAGGATACCACCTGTGATAAATAGGAAGGTGCCGATCCAGTCGATGAGGGCGAGCTTGGATATCCATGTGTCCGCACGGTTGTTGGAGGGAAGGCCCTCGCCTTTTTCGGTGGCACGGGCTTTATTGCGGAGGAAGATGAAGCACAAAAACATCGCAACGGCGGTGCATGGCAGGCTAAGAACTACGATGAGCGTCGTTCTTGGCACACTCGATGGAAACCCTTACTTGATGGCGAAAACCCAACGGAAGTTGACAGTGACCAGAAGGCCTCCGATCTCGGGACCGATACTGTAACCAATGGCATACAACATAAACAATACAGTCTGCTGCACGTTGTTAGTATTTAGAGATCCTGTGTCTGACATGAGTGTGCGGACAATCTGAGCGAAATTAGTAGATAGTAGACAACCGGGATGATGAAGTACAACAAACCGTTAGCAGACCGGCTGCGCCCACTCCTGCAATGCCCCTTCCGACCAGGACCATAGGCATGTCAATAGCTCCTGTGCTAAGGGCGCTGCCGACGAGAAACAAAAGTAAAGATATCTGAAGGCCGAAATGCCGGCCATATATGTCGGCGATTGAAGCGAAGAATGGCAAGAAGACGGTAGAAGACAGTAAGTATGCAGTACCGATATAGCTGGAAGTACAGGTCAGATTTACTCCATGGTTGCCGCAACAGCACGAACCTTTGGAGGGAAAGGGCATTGAATACAGACTATTGGGCCACACAGTAAGATAATATAATGAAAGTAATATTTCCTACGACTTACGGCGATGCGGGACTGTGCTGTTGCAACAACTAAAGATGCAATGAGAGGATGCTCCGATGGCCTCTCCGAAGGAATCGTAAGGAATCGTACCGGTGTAATCAAGCGTCTCTAGCATCACTGGGAAGAGCAGCGCCAGCGTCAACTTCCAGTCCACCGACTGCCAAAATCCTGGCGGCTGCGGGACTGCATTGGCATCTACAGAAAATGCAACTATCATTATTGATAAGGCGGACTCCTAGGTGTCCCTTACCTTCGTCCTTGCTCTTTCCAAGTCCAAATGGGAGCTTCGACTTGAAGTTCATGGTGTCGTGACTCGTGAGGATGTACGTCTCAAACTCAGGTTGTTGAAGATGGTGCGCAGGGGCAAACTAAATCGCCTATGGCGCCGGTTTCAAGTCGGTACGTACCTACCGAGCCACAGGCGGCTGGATACTGCACTGGGCACTGAGATTGCCACCGAAAACTTGAGCCTTTGTGCTTGGACTCGGACTTTGTTCGCTGCTGGTCTGGATCGATCCAACCAGTTCGCGAATAAGTAGCTGAAAGGGGTTCAAAACTGGTAATGTATGTCACCATCATCATCAGAAACATCCAATCGTGATCCCTTACGGCTCGAGTGGATGAAACCAGGAACAACGTTCGCAAACTGCTCACTGGCACCGTTTGGCAGTGACCGTGCTCCGGATCTGAGTGGTGAAGGGGAAACGTCCTAAGGTACATGTTCATTCAAATTGACTTCTGGGCAGGGCCACTAGACCCACTGGCATGGTTAGGTTCTCATCTCGCTTCTGGAAGGCACATGCAAGCACATACCCCTGAATATCGGCGTTTGAGTGGTACACTTGTTCTCCACACAAAGACCATAGTTAATGGCCTGCACTCATCAGCGTCAGCGTCAACCTGGTAATGTGTTGCTTGCTGCTACGGGCCGAGCTTAGCAGGCTGGTGCGGTCACTCCTTCGAAGCTTCCCGCCACCATGTCTACCCAAAGTGGGTAGCGCTTCCGCGTATTGGACCTCTCCTGATGCCAAGATGTTTACGGGAGCTCTCATTGGCATCACAGCTTAACTCGTTTGATTTCACCGTATCTTGCCGCCGAGCGGCGATCAATCCTCCAAGTCAAGTTAAGATAATCCCCTCGTTAGTATTAGCATGATGAAGGCCTCGCCCTGCGAGCCCACCGAAAAAATAAAACGGACCACAACAGATCTTCACATTAAACAAACTCGCTCCGTGTCGGTTCTATGTCAATGATACTATCGTGAGCATCATGAAATGTCGGATCTAGAACCATGAGGACAAGGACCAACCTGTGAACTCCGCCAGGGAGCTGGCAAAACGCAAGACACTATTCGACGAGGAGGACGAATAAACCCCTGACCTCCGAAAAAGCGTGCAAAGCCGGCCCACCTAACCTATGATGCGACCATCCGGATGTAGACATTCTTTGACCGTCAGAAAATGTCAACCATCCAAACAGGAGAACAAGCACCTTTGATGCATGATCAGTGGATCTCTTAGTTATCAGTGTGTCCTGAAACCGCTCTCACAATCCACGGATTCCAGGTCTGGACATCGTGTTGACTTCCCTCCCTACCACAGGTCAAAACAGTCGAGGTATGACTAACCTGGACGGGACGTACGCGTGCAGGAGCTCTCTTCCGCTACTGTACCTTTGAATGGACACGATCAGTTACATATACCCACTTACGATCCCAGTATACCCCTTGGGGTGGCGCAGATCCCGTTCAACTGCATCATGATCACCAGGTGACCTGGAATACATGGTTCCCATCAATCCACCACCCGTTCAGGGTTTGCAAGGGGCTGTGATTTCGAAAAATTAAGTAGTGAGCAAACTCTTATAAGTAATAAGTCTACGGTTCCTTAAGTACCTGGCGGACATGTTTAGTGCTATCGGAATTAGGGATGATGCCGAGTTTGAGGTCACCAATAGCATATCCCCATCTTCCTCCACGAACGTGCTACAGATCAGCATGGTGCGAATGTCGTGTACAGGGCTTCCAGGTGGCGCTTCTCCAGTGTGAAGTTGTGAACAATGTGTGTACTATGACGAACTTACAAATACCGTGTGGCTATGACAGCTGCTTACCAATCACGTACTTCCATAAAGTTTCATTCCTTCCGAGTCGTACTTGGATATACAGTACCTCAATAACTCAGGCTGCTACAGTCTACCGGGGTAAGATGATTTCTACACTCGTCAGGTACTTCATTAATACCCCTGTGGCCCATTCCTTACTAAAACGATAGCTTTTTACGCAGGATTCGGAGACTGCGAGAGGTGACGCCAAGACAGGGTCTGTGGCAACACTGGCAAGTAAATGTGAAGGGTGTCAAGTCCAAACGTTGCCTCGGCTACCTTTTCGTTCCCATGACGGTGACATGACGGTTAGGGCTGGCCACTCTTTCTTACTTGACCAAGTAGAAATCTCGCTTTGGTCCCAAGATGCATAGTGGGACAGTTGAACTTGCTCGTGGGCCGTGGCTGAATGTAACGGGAAACATCGGTGAGAGACCGGATGCGCGACGATACGAGAAATAACTTAATGAATTGCCCATTACTGGCATTGATGGCAATACTTGGCCTGAGGTAAGTGTCTATGAGCTAACTAACTGTGAATCACTAGAAGCTTCTTGACGATTGTGGTGCAGGAAAGCGTAACTTCGAAATATTTCGCTGTTTCCTACTTCTGCCTGCTTGTAAGGTATCTCGAGTATCTTGCGAAGGCGCTCGTAGGGCCATCCTCAGAGAGAGGAACTGTGCTGCCGAATCCTCCACAGTGCTGTGGTCGAGACTCCCAGAAGGCTGATGTATAGCGTTTCGTTAACCGACAGCTCAGGCACGCAGCCAGATAATGATTTTACACGGACCAAGAGTAATTTGCGACAATGGCGGAACACGGGGAACTCCAGGCCATCATGCCCGCACTGCCCTTCATCAGTTCATTGTGACGTTTGGCAGTTGTTGGCCCTGTAATCGTCATAGCCCCTCAACGTTAATTAACGATAGCACGAACACTATCACCTGCCGAACATTGCCAGAAACGGGTCAATGCCAATGATATCCTAGGAATAGTGAGTAACTTTAAGCTCTGAATGGTAACGTTATTGACCTTGCAAAGTTGAACCAAACTGTACAGTACTACCCTTGAACTTGGTATTCATGGCATGTTGAATAGATCTTTACAAGCTCGGCCTGGGAACTTGCTGTAGTATACGTATGGTATAAAGGTGCACCCGACATGCAGGTAAGAATCACTTTATTCTATCGTCGCCTTAAACAGATTTAGTACCTTTAACAGGCTGTACAATGTTGCCCAATCGAACCCTGGAGAGTACGACCAGGGATATCCCAAGCTACGCGAATCCTGATCCGCGTGCTGTAGCTGTCGTCGGTAAGTACCATCTCGGCAGGCATCGCTTCGCTGTCTCCATTGACGCTTCCCCATAGGCATGTCCATCAGTGCGCCCGCGGGTCTTGACCATGGGATTGACACTGAAGAATTCTACCGTTTCCTCCAAAATCGAGGATCTGGTATCATTACTGTTCCTAGTGACCGCTGGAATGCCGATGCGTTTCATGGCACAGGGCCAGGGAAGATTGGCATGGTGAGTTATATGTCACCCTCCTCATCCTAACATATCTGATTAGTCTTCATCTGGCAGACAAGAGGAGGCTTTATTCCTGACCTGAGATACGGCGACCCCCAGGAGTTCAGTATCACTTCTGTAGAAGCCCACCAAATGGGTACCACTCAGATGATTCTGTAAGATCTATCTTTAATGCCGTATCGTGCTTACCTGTCCCATCATCTAGCCT
The DNA here is from genome assembly GCA_014904935.1 of Melanogaster broomeanus. Lineage (NCBI taxonomy): Eukaryota > Fungi > Basidiomycota > Agaricomycetes > Boletales > Melanogastraceae > Melanogaster > Melanogaster broomeanus. The sequence continues at coordinate 118,263 of MU123738.1, read as the reverse complement.
CCATCAAGCTTTTAATGCACTACAGCGCAGTGGCGTTGACTACCGTGGTACGAACACAGGCGTTTACATTGGTTCTAGTAGGTCTCCTATTCGTTGGAAGGCATCGAGTCGTATTAAAGGCTTTGATACGCGATGTAGCATCTGGCGAGGCATTATTCGAGATGGACATATGTCAGGCTGGAGGTATGTATCCTAATTGTCAAGTAAGATAGACCTCCATCTCATCCATCGCAGCGTACTACATTACGGGGACAACCAACTCCATCGTGGCGAACAGGATAAATTACGTATTCGATCTACTTGGTCCGTCCATGCCAGTGGACACCGCTTGTTCTTCGTCGTTGGTGGCGATGCACCTCGCCACTCAAGCCATACGTAACGGTGAATGTGACCAGGCCGTGGTAGCCGGTGTCAATGCCATTCGAAGTGTACTCGACTGCGCGTCGTTCAGTCAGTTGGGCGTGCTAAGCCCTGACGGTGTGTCGAGGTCTTTCGACGAAGATGGTAACGGTTATGCGCGTGCCGACGTTGGTACGTTGATTGTTTCGTATTGCGTCTCCTGCTATTCAAGTAATATTTCTTTAGCAAGTGCTGTTGTAATCAAACGCCATGACCTCGCTGTCAGGGATTTCAATCGCATTCATGCCACGCTTGTTGGTACTGCACTTACGTCATGTGGATCCATCATGGGCTCCCTCACCACACCCAGTCCTGCGGCACAGGAAGCTGCCATTCGGCTCTCGTATCGGGACGCTGGTCTCCAGCCCCATCAAGCAGATTTCGTTGAGCTGCACGGAACAGGAACGGTCGTCGGGGATTCCACAGAAGCGAACCTTGCAGGTGCTGTGTTTGCAGAGGGCCGAAATGGAAGGGAGATTCTCATTGGATCTGTGAAGAGTAATGTTGGTCACGGCGAGCTGGGGCATGTATTTCCTTTGTTCCCAAGTTCATCTCAGTCTTACCATCATTCCTTGAAGTGCATATATGACTTCCCTGGTCAAGGTAAGAGGTGCTGAGTGCCATTTTACATCCCTGTGGCTAATCACATCTGTCTCAGGTCGTGATGATGTTGGAGAACAAACAGGTGCTTCCCAACGGCTACTTCAAGAAACCCTCGTCTAGGATTAATTTCGAGGGATTTAATCTTCGCGTTCCTGTTGCTGTCGAGGACTTCGTTCCGGCTGATCACACACTGGGTCGGATTGCATCAATTTCGAGCTATGGATTTGGAGGTACGCGGAATCCATTGCGTTATCATTCTCTCAGACTCACCTTTACTCGTCAGGTGCGGGTGGTCATACCGTTCTCCGTGAACATGAACCGCGACCCACCATGCCTGGTAATATTACTTTGCAAGAGCCGCTGTACCTCTTCGCAGTGGGTGTGTAGCGGTTTGAATTTGCCCATGTGAGTTGAGCTGGCTGAAACTTCGGACGTTGCGCAGGTGGTTTGTCCCCAAAGGGATGCAACACTCTTGTCGACAAGTACAAGGAGGACTACACGGACATGGCCCCTCTCGCACTCTGCGAGCACTTAGGCAACCGCGCGAGGCAACTAACCTGGAGAACCTTTGCTATTGCAGAGTCTATTCAGGCTGCGACGTTCCCTGAACCCGTCCTCGTCCCCAAGCGCCCCAATCCGGTTGTATTGTGTTTCTCAGGTCAGGGTCCACAACACTGGAAGCAAGGCCGGGAGTTGTACTATACGTTCAAGATGTTCCGTGACAGCATCGACGAGTGCGACCGAGTGCACGTAGAGTACACGGGGGAATCTTTCCTTCAGAAGACGGGTCTGTTCAAGCCCGATCCCCCAATGGATTCGCCACTGGCGACCAGCCTGATGTGGCCCTCCGATATCACTTCCATTGCTCTCACTTTCTTCCAAATCGCGCTGTTTGACCTACTGGTGTCATTTGGTTTAAAGCCCGATGCAGTGGTTGGGCACTCGGTCGGGGAGACAGCGGTTTTATACGCGTCTGGCGCTGTCCCTCGCAGCGTGCGTGCCCTGATAATCTATCTTCAAGAGTGGATGCTGACAACGGTTTCCGTCTTCATTTAGATGGCCGTGAAACTCGCAGTTGCTCGCGGCAAGGCCCTCGCTACGGTTGACAACACCGGCGGCGGCATGGTAGTTGTGTCTGGATGCGATGCAGAGAAGGTCCGCAACTACGCGGAGACGGCCACTGTGTTCGCTGGGCTGGACGAAGACTCTCCCCGACTGTTTCTCGCATCATTCAACAGCCCCAATGATACGGGCGTATCCGGTGCTGAGGTACATGTAGACGCATTCGTGAGCTTCATCAAAGAGTGGGTGGGTGAGGTTGCCGCGCATAAATTGCGCATTAACACTGCGGTCCACTCTCCATTCGTCGACCCCTGTGAGACCCAGTTCCGCCGAGACTTGGAGGCAATCTTTGCAGAGTATCCTGGCCCTCACGTCCCCACAACCACGACGATGTCTACGGTCACGGCCGAATTCAAAGTCGACTCGTACACACCTGATTATTTGTGGAACAACCTACGTCAACCCGTGCTTTTCTCTTCCGCGATACCGAAGATTGTAGAAAGATTTGGAGAATCGACGGTATTCGTCGAGGTCTCCCCTCATCCCGTTCTGTCACAAGTAAGTGTTTACTTCGGACGTGCACGCCGTCGAGTGATAACTGATCGTTCAACAATCTGTGCAGTACATCAAGTCGATGGGTGCCCTCGATTCGCTCCCTGCCAGCAGGCGCCCGCCGTCTCTGCGCCACCTCAAACCTGGTGCCAGCACCCTCATCGAGGTTCATACGTTGCTGGAAGTCCTGGGCAACTTGTTACTGCAAGGTGTCAACAGCGTTAGTATTAGACCGTCTGAGAACTGGCTACCCACTGACATTTCATCGCACGACTGCAGTTCAGTTTTTCAGAGCTAACTGGTTACCCTGACGTGAATTTCGAGGGTCCTGCATATCCCTTCAATCGGAAACATTGGCGCTTCGGCATGGATGAACCATCTTACATCCGCAGGCTATTGCCAAAGGAGACGCCTCTGAATTCGATGCGACTTCGCGTGAGCCCTGTGTTGCCCGAACCTTGGATTGGCGACCATGTTATCGACAACACCGTAAGTGAATCTCCCGGCGTGTTTTCTGCCGTTAATCTCTGCGTAAGAACTTGATTCCCGCTGCCGCTTATCTCGAGATGGGTCTCGAGTTCCCTGACGTCACACATCTATATGATTGTCGGTTCCCAGCGATGTATGTCCTCGACGAGTCGGGGCCGCCAGGCACATTGGAAGTATCTCATGAAGGAAATTCGTGGTGGGTGAAGTCGTCGTCGCAGATGCTCAATCCACAAGGAGACATGGACTGGACGCGGGTCGGACCTATCTTTGATGTCCTCCATGCCCGCGGCAAGTTAGGTTATGGTCCCGTTGAACTTGGCCCAGACGCCATCACGCGCGTCGACGTCGATGCATTGTTAGCGCGTTGCACCCACACCTTTGATGGTGATACTTTCAGCAGTATGATGGTCGGTTTGACACAATTTGGACCTGAGTACGTTTGTCCACATTGGTGCAGGAATCACCACGTGTTCACACCCAAATAGGTTCAGACGGGTCCTCAAAGTGTGTTGTAATGAGAATGAAGCTCTGGCATACGTCAGAGGTCATGTAGAAGGCGTGAATCGCACCGATTACGCCTTCCATCCCGCTCTCTTAGATGCGATCTTTCAGGTGTGTAGCAGTGAATCCCGGGCACATATCGTTCTCATAACCATGTTATTGCTTCGTAGTCATCGGGCACGTGGGAGTTGGTGCGAAGAATTTATCGATCCAAAACGTATAACACTGACATGTAAACAGATCGGCGATAAACTACGTCTTGGAAGTAAGGATGGGCAGTTACTGGTAACGTTGAACTAGACCCCTGCTTTCAGTTTCAGATGCTTATATCACGATAGCTGCCGCACTCGGTCAAGCGCATATTCCGCAACGATGGCAGTCGAGCTCCTCTGGTACTCCCAGAGGAGTTCTTGTGTTACTCTGTACTGCAGGAGTGGTCGCCTGAGCTCTGGGTTACGGACCTTCACGTGTTGGGCGAAGATCATTCTGTCGTTTTCACGGTCGAAGGTGTGCATCGGCTCGTTATTCTCTAACCATTGTATATTCATAGGTTGTTCGGGAAGGACTCCGATTCGAGCTTGTGCAGCAACACGAGGAGTGGCCAAGTGTGCATTACAAGATGCTCTGGCAACCTCGCGACTTGCCTCAGTTGAACCTCGAGGGATTGATTGCCCTTCCTGACCAAACAGCGCAACCTGATGCTGAAGAAGTCCTGAAAGCCCTCGACCAACTTGCCGTGGACTACACGAGGCAGACTCTGGAGTACGTCGATGGGTCCTTTGGCTTGTCAGGTAGCTCACGAGAGAAACAGTGTCCTTCCTCACGACTTTGCTCCTACCTCGCATGACCGCAAGCTCTATTTGGAGTGGGCACAAGCCCTCATCAAGAAACCGCAAGAGAATACCAACATCGTGTCGGGTCATCTGCAAGAGAAGTACGAGGCTCTATTCGAGCTTACGCGGAAAGTCGGTGCTGGGCAGAAGGGTCAGTCGATTTGCTTTGGTGTTCTTCTTAACCTCTGAGACCTGTCGTAGGTATCATGGTCGCATCGACCGCGGAGGTTGAGGAACTTGTCAGCAACGACGTGATGAGCAAAGTTTACGAACATCCGCCTTTCGTTGGCTCAGTGTTTGACGAGACTGTTGTTCGGTTCCTCGACCTGGTCAAGAGCGCGATGACCTCCGGAAAGCAGGTTGTCCGAATCCTGGAGATAGGAACGGGTACTGGCAGGCTCACAGCTTCGCTTGGTCGAGCATTACTGGAAGCCAATCTACCCGATGGGTTCTACGTCGACTACGTCTGCTCCGACGTCAATATATCTCGCGCCCAAGAAGCCATAGCGAAGTGCCCCTGGCTTACTGTGACGGCGAAAGCACTTGACCTCAACGTTCCCATCAGCGAACAACACCTGGACCCTCGAAGTTTCGACATCGTCGTCGCCTTTGACGTCCTGCATACCGCTCCTGACATTCATGCGGCATTGATGACTATCAAAGACCTGCTCTGCTCCGGCGGTCATGCTGTTGTCCTCGAACTGGACGGCAATTCGTTTGCATCTGCCGCCATCGGCACAACTTGTATGTTATTTGCCTCGCTATTAAGATCATACATATAGATGGTTTCTATATAGGGATGGACTTTGTCTTTGGATCGTTCCAGGAATGGTTCGGCGTGCTAGGAAGTCGCACCGGGTCTGCACACTGTACTCTGAGTGCATCTCAGTGGAAGGATGCATTGGACCATGCTGGATTTTCAGACACTCTGTTGCTCACATCTACCAGTGCGGCCGTGGCTCATCTGGCTTTCATAAGCCAAAGCACTGGAGGGCCTTGGTCTACAAGACATCTTCTCAGCAGCAAAGCCAGCAAGACTCCTTCGATCGCATCATCATCGTCATCGCCTTTACCTCCTTACTCGGAGGTCGATTCGGTACTCCCAAGTGATGCATTCGTGTCATTCACAGACGAAAAGAAGACCGGAATCACTGGCGACTATGATCCGTCTGAACAATCACTATCTGCCTCGACGGAAGGCGCAGAACAGAATGTCATTCTCCGACACTTCAGAGCCGGAGGTGAGGTTGCCCTTGTGGACTTCATTTCCTCACTGGACTCCACACATCCATACCTCTTGTGGCTACATACCGACATGGAGCCAAGCAATACTGCGGTGCTGGGATTGGCGAGAACCCTCCGTCAGGAGTACCCTGCATGGATAATTTACATCGCCATGTTCCCCTGTTCATGGGCCGTAGCAGAACAAGCGGCCTACGTTCGACTGCAGCTGCTACCGCTGCCGTGGGTGGACTCTGAAGTGATGATCGACGACAAAGGGACAATACGCGTGCCGCGCATTGTGAAGGCTGCTTCTTCTCCAATGGAACCGCGTGGCAGCAACCCGGTTCAATTCCGTGGTATGGACGTCTGGCGAGCTTACCCGGCGGAAATTGGCCCCAACGATGTCGAAGTATGTGTTGAATACATAGGTCTCTCTGTGGTGGTACCTACGTGGACCGAATTTGTTGGACGGGTAACAGCTGTGGGCACTGGCGTAGCCGATAGATACATCGTCGGACGCAGGTAAGCTCTTCTCATTACCCATCCCAACCACTTGCTGCACGACGCTTCTCAGGGTGTTCGGTGCCACGAATTCGCCGCAAGGAAATGTCATCATCTGCAACCGTGCAAAGCTTGCTGTCGTTCCTGACGACATGGACACTACCTTAGCGGCGGCGCTGGTTGGCAGACTGGTGTTCTTGTCTCTCGCCGTCGTCGACGTAGTCCGTGCCTCTTCGAAGAAGGCCAAAGTGCTCCTACACGCTGGTCAATGCACCCCCGCTGCCATCGCGACATATGCTTTCTTGCACGCCACCGGCTTCGAGGTAGCTGTAAGTGTCAGCGACCCCTCGACACCCCACAGCGCGCTCGGTGCCAACCCTCCATTCATCTCTTCGAGGTACCACACTTGGACGTCCTACCTGCGCACTTGGGCGCCCTGTGGTGTGGATATTGTCTTCAATTTCGACGAGGATAAGAATGTAGCGAAGCAAACTATGGAGTTGCTGTCGCCAAGAGGGAAGTTTGTCCAGATCGGCGGAGAATCACCTTGTTCTCTTCCTTCCGGCCGTCACTATGTATCGATTGACTATGACACCATTGCGGCAGAGGACAATTGCCTCGACCGTACCCTCGACATCTTCGTTCCTGCTGTCATCGCTGCGCTTTCCCCGTCGCTGGACATCTACGATCTTTCCCAACTCGCTGCCGCTGAAGCTCAATCACGTCTACCTTCAACAGGCAATCGCACCGTGCTAATCTATCTGCAGGCGATGGACCCACACCTTCCGATTCTCAGAGGCGGAGTCCTGGGAGGGACCCCTGCTTTCAATCCTCGAGCGTCCTACGTTGTGATCGGTGGTATTGGCGGGTTAGGTCTCAACATTGCACGATGCTTGGTGGACAATGGAGCCAAGCACGTCATCCTCACATCGAGATCCGGGGAATCGGTACCTTTAACCTTTCCATTCGATACGTGTTCTAACAACGTTTTAATTTCCAGGCCTTTGCACCTCACAAGTTAGAGCGCGAGAAGAAACTCCTCAGGTATTTGCGCTCAATAGAGGGTGTGACGATCGATCTTCGCGCGGTGGATGTTTTGGATGGTGAAAAAACGAAAGACCTTTTCTCAAACCTGGAACATCCCGTCGCTGGTGTCTTCTATGTAGCCGTGCGGCTCAACGACCAAGTTTTTTCCAATCTCAAATCCGAGGAAGACTGGAAACCTGGCAAGGACATCTGATTCTCACCCCACCCGTTTATTGACCCGCACTCTTAGTCTATGATGTCAAGATCAAAGGTGTCGAGGTCCTCCTCGAAGCGGTCAACCCACGATCGTTGGACTTCCTCGTCCTCACTAGCTCCATGGCTACAATATTTGGTTCACCTGGTAAATACCGGCCTATCTTGCTGCATAACTGGAATGCTAACGCATCCACGTAGGCCAGACAAACTATGCAGCTGCGCAAACATATATGGAGGCGCTGGTGACAGATCTTCCCAACACGGTCGCAGTAACTGTCCCTCCTATCGTGAGTTTCCAAGTTCGGACGATGGACAGAGTTACTTATGGCTTGACAGACCGATGGAGGCATCTTCGTCCGGAGCCTACCTCCAGGAAAGAGTCGCAATGCGGCGCTCGACAAAGTAGGTTGCTGTCTTGACGTTTTACTTGGGGCCATAATCAAGTCCTTTTAGTACAAGAACCTCGGGATGACGGGGTACCGCGTTGCTCAACACTGCGTAGACGCCATTTGGACCCTGAACTCAGATGCATATAGTTCAGTATATATACCCCCAACGGACTGGAAGGAGGTCATGAACCGTTGCGTTACTCTTCTCTTTCTTCCTGGTTGAGTTGCTTACAGGTCCCGACTTAGTTGGTATACCTGACTACCATCTATCGTCCCTTCGTCATTTGCTGGCTAAGGAGAACATCGAGAGTTCGTCGACGGGCAAGGAGTGGTCCATTCGCGCGGCATTGGCGGCGGTGCTGGCTCTCGATCAGAACGAAATCATGGACAACGTTCCGCTTTCCAGCTATGGTCTTGACTCGCTTACATCTGTGCGCCTGAGCGGGATCCTCAAGACGGATTTCGGTATGAATGTCACCCAACTTCAGCTTCTCGGGAACGCAATGACTGGTGCGCTTTTTTTTTTTTTTTGTATCGCCTGCCGCAATGTATCTTGATATTGTTCTAGTCCTACGGTTGATGGATTTGCAAGAGCAGCACCTACTTGCCGCATCTTCTGCGACTCTGGAGACCGCTAGCGGGGACACACAAGTGTTGGGCATCGATGGGGTCCATGAAGTTGACCTGGACCAGACGGTCGTTCGATTGAACAACGTCACCGATGGTAGACCATTGTTCCTTATCCACGGTGCAGGCGGTGGTGTCCTTGTCATGATGAAAACTGCGGAGATGATTTCCTGTCCCGTGTACGGTGTGCAAGATACTCCCGAAGCACCCATTGACGGGACTCTTGAGCGACTGGCCTCGTTCTATCTCCAGAAGATCAGAGAAAAGCAGCCCATAGGCCCTTACCGTTTGGGTGGATTTTCCTTTGGTGCGTCGCTCAGTCTTACTAATGTCATACAGCCTCAAACCTTCTGTCTTAGGAACCTACTTAGCTTTCGTCATTGCACAAATGCTGCAGCAGACAGGAGAGACTGTCGAATTGCTCATCATGATTGATGGGTCGCCAGCGGTTTTCCGTAACTTAGCAAAGAGTGTCCGCACAACCAACATGCGGGACGAGGTAAGCTTGTCCTCCAACATGTCCTTCATACTCTACTGATCTCATGACAGTTCATGTCCGCGATCCGGGACCTTTCTGCCAGCGGGACGCTGGACAACGGCGAGGAGCTGGGCGCAATGTTCGCGGCCCATTTCGAACAGGCTTCTCAAGGCACGTCCAGCAGCAAATTCGTGTCTCAGTTCGCCCGCGCGTACTTTGCACATGTGCTGATGGGCATCCGAGCGTCCATCGAAGCGCTGCGACGAGAGAAAGCTGGCAAGTTCGACAACGCAGCTTGGCCCGCAGCACGGACAATAGTCATCCGCGCCAGCAAGGGCACCGGTTCTCAGGCAGTGGCGGAGGGCCTCTCCCCTGCATTCGATGTTGATTTATGTGCCCCAGATGTAGTGCTGCACGAGCTGGCGGGTACGCATTTCGGGATTCTCAACCCCAAGTCTGGGCTACCTCGGCTTCTCGAGAACGTCTTGAGCTGTTGAATAGTTATACAAACCGTACATAATTCTTCCCCAATACATACTTGTTCTACTTGCTCGTCCACTCCGCATACCTGGCACTCGTTGATGTAGTACTGCAGATGTTATTGGGTCACCAGGGTATGCTCTGAACACTGGGGCGGCTTATGTAACTTGTCCATTCCCGCGAAACAATGCAAGCCGGTGACCATAAGAACTCAGACACCACAACACAAATGCGATTCCAGGGCACTTAGATATAACAGGTCAAAACAAACTAGCAACAACCTCTCGAATCTGTAAATCAGGATATCTACATTCTACGCGATCCTCATGCCTCGGCTAGCTTAGAATACGACCAGCTCAGCGAAGCTCGTGCCGCTGCTTGGCGCCTGCTCTGTTCCAATACATATGTTGTGAGTCCATGTCAGACTGACTTTAGGCTTTCGGTAATGAATTGTGGGGCCCAGAAAGAGGTCCCGCCGGTCGGCTAGTGTTGTTTGGCACTCAGGTACACAGGATCTGACCACTCTTGACTTGACAACTTACTTACCTTTTTCTTAAGATCTAACTCGACACTCTGATTTATGTAAATCTTGTCAGAGGAATTGTTTTTAGCATGAGAGGGTAGGTATTCGTGCTCAGTACAACTTTTTGTACAATACCATTTGATATTCTCTGCATGGTGATTGCAAGCTTCTCATGTGATTATGATGTGGTTTACTTGGATTGCACCTATTCATTGGATTACCAGACAGGTCCTGAATGGTTTTTCGTCAAAAAACGTAGACGGCCTCCTAGAATATCATTTGATTGTGCTATATATGAAAGCACGAAGGTCTCCGGTAAGTGGTGTTCAAGCTACGTTCCAAACTGAACACTAGTCGATCCGAGACCATGGTAACATACATATATTACATCTCGCAGTGGGACAGGACAGGTCCCATGAACCCCCTTCCAAATGCACCTCAGCATGATCCCCATGCCTTACATCACAAAAAACCAATGGTGGCGAGCGAGTTTCCTCCTTGCTCAATAGATCGAAGTTCTATGTCGTGACAGGAACACATAGGATGGCAAGTAATTGGTAATCCCACTCCATCGCGAAGTATATGTCATCAAGACTGTGAGAGCTGATATCATAAAACATCGGTTGGATTGTAAAATAAGTGGAAGGGATAGATCGTAGGTGGAGCCACCAGCATAGCCAAGCTGAATTCCTCAGGAGAAAACATGTGGAAGGCTTGAAGAGCCGCTGCGTCATGAGCCATGACGTGAAACACGAAGCAGACTGCTGACCACAGCACGAAGGTAGCACGAGGAACGCACCTCGAAGGCTAACTTCGGAAATGCAAGCCATCTGGCCAGTCCCATCCGACGCCTTAGAGATTCAGCAGCAAGTCCCACACATTCCAGAGTACTGTCGGGTTGTTGACCAAGTTCCCCTAGGTCACGCAGAGGAACACATTGCCACTGAACACCTTTGACTCTGAGATCTGACGGCCCGGGGTGGTGACGCGCAAGGAACAAAGCAGGGAGCCGAGGTTATTGGCCCGGCGGTTGCGTCTGGCGGGAGATGATTCAGATGCATCGATGATGGACGTCCATAGATATATCGTAGAATGACCGCACATTTTACCAGTCGATGGCAGTGCTTGGGTCGTTGGAATGCTGGCGGAAATGAACGAACCGCGACTCACAGATATAACTCATGTGTTTCCCGTATTGGGATTGACTGTCAGGAATCCCACGGCCCACTACACTCGCCGAATTCCCCGGGCCACTCTAGGCTTGATCGCATTTACATTTTCGCACTCACCACAGCAAGCAACCACCTCACATGAAATTCATCGTAAGTGCTGAGACCATATGGTGCCGTAGCCTGACCATTTGCTTCTCATATATCTACACCCCAAGTCTTCATGTAACGCGCCTCCACTTTGAGTTGGACCTAATATACATTCTCCACCACTGGCAGATTGTCACGTACCTGAACCACATGCATCCTAAACTTTGAACGTGTACGGCTGCTCCGACGAACGTTGATCAGTTCGTGCCCTACACGTTGCGTGAGATTTCAAGTAGGTATTATAGAGCCATGGTATACGCTGAACTTTGGACGCTGGGGTTGGCTCAACTGCTCGTTCATTCGCGCGGAGCAAGGCGAACCGGCCCGTCAATGATCGGTACTCGGCGCTCAGCGCTCAGCGTTCGTACGCTCTGCCACCACCGCAGACTGCCATATTCCCCAACGTAATTGCAGCGACTGCACATACGACGCTCAGTCGAACTTCTTTCTTCATCGCAGGTTAAAACTAGCAACAACGTTAATTATCTTTAAACCAAGTGCCCAAATCTTTAGATGAGGTGGCTGGGGACGTATATATCTCGCGGCAAGACAGGACAGGCTGGTAGGGATATTGTCTCGAGATAAAACTGAAACAAAAAGCAAAGTCGGCATGTCACCACTGTACCCACTTCATAGGGCGTTCGGCTCATCAAGACCCTTAGACTGGTGAGCCAATTCGACGTCCGCAGGCTCATCTTTATGCTGAGGGTGCATATCGGTATCCGGAATCTTCGACAAGAAGATCGAAAGAATACACGCCACGCCAAGCCAAGGAATCAACGAGATGAAGCTCCACCGAACTGCGGTTCGAAAGGCCTCACGGATGACGGTTTGTACCGCCATTGGGAGGTCGGCGAGCGTAGTCTCGGAGTTAAGACCTCCGCTGTCTAGCAGTCCTACGAGGGCGGCAAGATCCGATCCAGAGAGGGCGCCGGTGCTGACCTGGTTCAGAATGTAGGAGTTGACTTTGGCGTTCATCACGGTGAAGCATTGTGCTAATCCGACGGTACCTCCCAAGGAGCGGAACTAGGGAAAGGAATGGCAGATGAGCTGATGTATGGCATCGTTGTTGGGATTGCGACGTACGAATAATAACATGGCGTTCACGATAGCCACATGATCAGGTTTCGTGAACCTGGCTTGGATCACCAAAGGACCTGCAGTGAGGCCGACACCAACGCCAGCCATTGCCATGAAGCTGATTGTCGTAAATAAAGGTTCTGAGGAAAGAGAGAAATATACCTACCCATTCACTTCCGTCTGTATGTTCCGTTGCATGGCCATCTGTATTAGGCCAACTCCCACTGTCATAATCACCGATCCAAGGACGATGGGATAAACGGGCTGCAATTGATGGGTTAGTAATATCCTATGCGTGCCTAGGGGAACGTGGGCCGACCTGTCTGAAGATTTTAATCATACGGATTGCGAGTAGAGCTCCACCCCCCTGGTGAAAATATGAGGCAGCGAACACTGGACGGCAAAATAACTTACGAGACCGGGCGCAAAGTAGAGCAGTTGAATTCCAGCCTGAGATGGTGGCAGGCCAGTAACGAGAGTCGCAAAAATTGACACGAAGTAGAACATGACGAACATGACGACGCCAGAAACGAACGACCCGTATTGGGTGACACACATATCATATGATGTGAACATTTCGATTGGCATCATGGGACGGGCACGGAAGACGCCTGTCTCTCCGGCAGGCGACAGTTGCTTTCGCTCAAGGACGATCTCCCAAATCAAGCAGAGAATGATAAGGATGGCACCGATGATGACGTTGGCGATAACGCGCGCAGTCTTCCAATTGTCATCGGGGCCCCAGCCCAGACCCAGTAGAACGAGGATACCACCGGCAATAAAGAGGAAGGTGCCGATCCAGTCGATGAGGGCGAGCTTGGATATCCATGTGTCCGCACGGTTGTTGGAAGGAACGCCCTCGCCCTCTTTTCGGGCATGAGACCTATTGCGGAGGAAGATGAAGCACAAAATCATCGCAACGGCTGTGCATGGCAGGCTAGGAGTGGCGATGAGCGTCGTTTCTCGGCACAGTCTATGGAAACCCTTACTTGATGGCGAAAACCCAACGGAAGTTGACAGTGACCAGCAGGCCTCCGATCTCTGGACCGATACTGTAACCAATGGCATACAGCATAAACAATACAGATTGCTGGACGTTGTTTGTATTTAGAGATGCTGTGTCTGACATGAGTGTGCGGACAATCTGAGCGAAATTAGATAGTAGACGACCGAGCTGATGAAGTACGACAAACCGTTAGCAGACCGGCTGCGCCCACTCCTGCAATGCCCCTTCCGACCAGGACCATAGGCATGTTGACAGCTCCTGTACTAACGGCGCTTCCGACGAGAAACAAAAGTAAAGATATCTGAAGGCCGAAATGCCGGCCATATATGTCGGCGATTGAAGCAAAGAATGGCAAGAAGACGGTAGAAGACAGTAAGTATGCAGTACCGATATAGCTGGAAGTACAGGTCAGGTTCAAGTTTACTCCATGGTTGCCGCAACAGCACGAACCTTTGCAGGGAAAGGGCATTGAATACAGACTATTGGGCTAAACAGTAAGATAACGAAGAAGGTACGTTTTCCACGACTTACAGCAATGCGGGACTGCGCTGTTGCAACAACTAAAGACGCAGTGAGAGGATGCTCCCAAGCAATGGTGAGGAATCGTACCTGTATAATCGAGCGTTTCCAGCATCACTGGGAGGAGCAGCGCCAGCGTCAACTTCCAGTCCACCGACTGCCAAAATCCTGGCGGCTGCGGGACTGCATTGGCATCTACAGGAAACGGGATCGTAATTATTGATAAGCCGGTCTCCAAGGTGGCCCTTACCTTTGTCCTTGCTCTTTCCGAGTCCAAATGGGAGCTTCGACTTGAAGGTCATGGTGTGGTGAGGAAGTACGTCCCAGAGTCGGGCTATTGAGAGCGGTGCACAGTGACATACTAAATCTTGCCTATGCCGCCGATTCCAAATTGGTACATACCTACTGGTGGATGGCCACCCAAAACGTGAACTGCTGTTTTTGGAGTCAGACTCTGCTGCTCGCTGGTCTGGATCGATCGAACCAGTTCGCTAGTAGCATACGTCTAGTCTGCCTAGAGGGGCGTGGTCTGCCACCATCATCATATCGGGACCCTTACGGCCCTCGCATTCTCCTCGCCCTATGGCAATGACCGTGTGATTTGGCTCCAGATGAATGGTGCAAGGGGAAACGTCGTAAGGTACATATGTTCATTATTTGCTTGCGCATGCACAGGGAGGTAATTTCTTAATTTGGGGATGTGACAGCGCTTATGGTGGCTGTACATTCCTGTTTAGGGTTGCAAAGATCATTGTCTCTAGCATGTGGTATCTTTTATGTTTCTATGTTTATGGTCGTGGTGTGCAGCTTAGGAGCACGTGCGATACCCCTAAGTTCACCTTGTCCTCTCGAATGTCGCTTCTTGAAGGCGGCGCCATCTCGTGACGTCCTCGCAGGCCCGCGAGGACATACCCCTGAGCATCAGTGTTGCGTCTCTAATTGGTACATTGTTCTCCACACAACGACCATAGTTGATGGCCTGCACTCAGCAGCGTCCAACTGGTAATGTGCTACTTGCTGCTACGGGCTGAGCTAGGCCAGTTCGGTCAATCAATCCCGCCACCAAATCTACCGAAAGTGGGTATGTAGCGCTTTTGGACCTCTTCTGTTTGCCTCAAGATGTTTATAGGGGCTCTCATTGGCATCACAGTTTCACTCGTTTGATTTCACCATATCTTGACGCCCAGGGACGATCAATCTGCCCGGCCTTGCATCACTTCAAGATCCCCAGTTGAGATAAGTCGCTCATTAGCGAGGTGAAGGCTCCGCCCTGCGAGACCACCGATAAACAAAAAATGCCGCAACAGATCTTCAGATTCTTCACAGGAGCGGTGATCAGAATTGTCTCTGCCACCGCACGAAATCGTGCCACCGTCAGGAAAACTCGCTCCGTCTCAGTTCCATGTCAATGAGACCATTCTGAGCATCGTGAAATGTCGGTGCTAGAACCATGAAGACAACAGAGTCGACGAAATGCACAATGCTATTAGACGAGGGGGATGAATAAATCCCTGACCTCCCAAAAGCGGGCCCAACGTACCCTATAATCAGACGATGAGAATGCAGACATTCCTTGACCGTCAGAAAATCTCGAGCATCCAACTCGGAGAACAGGCACTCAGCGGATTTCTTAGATAGCCTATCACTGTGGTCTGGAACCACCCTCACGATCACGGATTCCAAGTCCGCTCATCGTGTTAACATCCCCCCTACCAAGGGTCAAAACAACCAAGGGACGATTAACCTGAAAGGGATGGATATGTGCATAGGCTCTCATCGGCTAATCTTCGAATGGACACCATCATATGACCGCTCAAGATGTCAGTATACTCCATGAGATTGGGCCAGATCCCGTTCAACTCCATCATGATCATCGGGTGACCTGGAATCCATGGTTTCTATCACTGCCATCGAAATAAGGGAAGATGCCGGTTTCTTTTCGGCGCCCCTCATCATCATCTGACAATGGAAGTGTATGCTCTCGGATTCTGGCTCACAGACTTGTCAAGCGTGCATACTACGCCGGTGTTGCGCTGCTCCCGGCCTGCGGAGCTGCGAGGTCGATTCGATGCTACTAACAGCTTATCCCTCCCTTGCTCCATGAACGTGCAACGTCGAACAGGATGGTGCGGAAGGTCATGTACAGAGTTTCTTAACTGATGCACCTGCAATACGAACAACGTGTGCACGACAATGAGCATACAGACACTTGAGAGGTGACGCCAAGACAGGGTCTGTGACAAGTAAGTGTGAAGGATATCATGTGAAAACGTTTCCCCTTTTTGTTCCCATGACGGTTGGGGCTTGTCCATGAGCTAGCAACCAGTGACGACTAAGACCTCTTGTCGATTGTGGTGCTGGAAAGCATAACTTGGAAAATATTTCAATGATTTCCCACTTCCGCCTGTCTGTAAGGTACGTCATCCTCGGACAGAGGGAGGTGCGGGACCGAGCTCAACAACACAAGAAGCGGCTAAAAAGCGAACACAATATCAGCTCAGGTACAAAGATATAGATAAATATTTTCCACGAGTAATTTGCGAGAATGACGGAACACTGGGGCACCCCAACATCTAAGCCATCATGCGTTCTCCATCAACCGAGCTTGGACTGCCCTTGAGCGGTTCATTGCGGCATTTAGCAGCTATTTGGCACAGTGATCATGATAGCCCTCAACTCAAAGATAACACGTGACGAACACCAACTTATGAGTCGCCAGACATTGCCAAAAGCGGGTCAATACCCCTGAATTTAGCTGTATCACCTCCTGGACAAGACAACGGAACAACTAGCAATCGTAAGTAACTTTAAGCTTTGGATGACAATGTTACTGCCTTCCAAAATTCGAACCAAACCGTTTAGCACAGTCTCGTTCACAACATTTGAATTTTGTATTCATGGCATGTTGAATACATGTTTACAAGGTCGGCCTGGGAACTTGCTGGAGGGCACGTATGTTATAAAGGTGCACCGAAATGCAGGTAAGCATCGTTTCATTCCATCTTACAACGTTTACAATGTCGCCCAATCGAAACTTAGAAAGCATGGCGAGGGACATCCCAAGCTACACAAATCCTGACCCGCGTGCCGTAGCGATCATTGGTGAGGACCATATCGGCACCCATCCCCTTGCTGTCTCCATTGATGGTTCCCCATAGGCATGTCCATCAATGCCCCCGCTGGTCTTGACCATGGGATTGACACTGAAGAATTCTACCGTTTCCTCCAAAATCGAGGATCTGGTATCATTACCGTTCCCAGTGACCGCTGGAATGCCGATGCATTTCATGGCACAGGGCCGGGAAAGATTGGCATGGTGAGTTATATCTTCCTCTCCTCTGCTAACATATCTAATTAGTCTTCATCTGGTAGACCAAGGGAGGCTTTATTCCTGACCTCAGATACGGCGATCCCCAGGAGTTTAGTATCACTTCTGTAGAAGCCCATCAAATGGGTACCAGTCAGATGCTTCTGTAAGGTCTCTCTTTGAAGTCGTATCATGCTTACCAAGGGCATCTTCTAGTTTGCATCAAGCCTTTAATGCATTACAGCGCAGTGGCGTTGACTATCGTGGTACGAACACAGGCGTTTACATTGGCGCCAGTAGGTCTCCTATTTATTGGAATGCAGCAAGCCTTTGACACGCGATATAGCATCTGGAGAGGCATTATTCGAGATGGACATATATCAGGCCGGAGGTATGTATCCTAATTGTCAAGTGAGATGCCTCCATCTTATCCGTTCCAGCGTACTACATTACGGGGACAACCAATTCGATCACAGCGAACAGGATAAATTACGTATTCGATCTACTCGGTCCGTCCATGCCGGTGGACACCGCTTGTTCTTCGTCGTTGGTGGCGATGCACCTCGCCACTCAAGCCATACGTAACGGTGAATGTGACCAGGCCGTGGTAGCCGGTGTCAATGCCATTCGAAGTGTACTCGACTGCGCGTCGTTCAGTCAATTGGGCGTGCTAAGCCCTGACGGTGTGTCGAGGTCTTTTGACGAAGACGGTAACGGTTATGCGCGTGCTGACGTTGGTACGTTGACTATGTCGGTATTGTGTCTCCTACTGTTCAACTCATATTTCCTTTAGCAAGTGCTGTTGTAATCAAACGCCATGACCTCGCTGTCAGGGATTTCAATCGCATTCATGCCACGCTTGTTGGTACTGCACTAACGTCATGTGGATCCATCATGGGCTCTCTCACCACGCCCAATCCTGCGGCACAGGAAGCTGCCATTCGGCTTTCATATCGGGACGCTGGTCTCCAACCTCATCAAGCAGATTTTGTTGAGCTGCACGGAACAGGAACGGTTGTAGGGGATTCCACAGAAGCGAACCTTGCAGGTGCTGTGTTTTCAGAGGGCCGAAATGGAAGGGAGATTCTTATGGGATCTGTGAAGAGTAACGTTGGTCACGGCGAGTTGGGGCATGTATTTGCTCTTCTCAAGTTTATCTCAGTCTGACCATCCCTCCTTGAAGTGCATATATGACTTCCTTGATCAAGGTAAGAAGTGCTGAGCGCCATTTTGCATGCTTATGGTTAATAACATCCGTTGCAGGTGGTAATGATGTTGGAGAACAAACAGGTTCTTCCCAACGGTTACTTCAAGAAACCCTCGTCCAGGATTGATTTCGAGGGATTTGATCTTCGTGTTCCTGTTGCTGTCGAGGACTTCGTTCCGGCTGACCCCACACTGGGTCGGATTGCATCAATTTCGAGCTATGGGTTTGGAGGTACGCGGAATGTGTTGCGTTATCATTCTCTCGAATTCAAATTTACTCGTCAGGTGCGGGTGGTCATACCGTTCTCCGTGAACATGAACCGCGACCCAGTCTGCCCGGTAATATCACTTTGCCAGAGCCGCTGTACATCTTCGCAGTAGGTATGTAGCGAGTCGAGTTCCCCATGTCATGGGTTGAGCTAACTGAGACTTGGGACGTTTGTGCAGGTGGCTTGTCCCCAAAGGGATGCAGTTCTCTTGTCGACAAGTACAAGGAGGACTACGCGGACGTCGCCCCTCTCGCACTCTGCGAGCACTTAGGCAACCGCGCGAGGCAACTCACCTGGAGAACCTTTGCTGTTGCAGAGTCTATTCAAGCTGCGACGTTCCCTGAATCCGTTCTGGTACCCAAGCGCCCCAATCCGGTGATATTGTGTTTCTCAGGCCAGGGCCCACAGCACTGGAAGCAAGGCCGGGAGTTGTACTATACATTCAAGGTGTTCCGTGACAGCATCGTCGAGTGCGACCGAGTGCACATGGAGTACACGGGGGAATCTTTCCTTCAGAAGACCGGTCTGTTCAGGCCCGATCCCCCAATGGATTCGCCACTGGCGACCAGCCTGATGTGGCCCTCCGATATCACTTCCATTGCTCTCACTTTCTTCCAAATTGCGCTGTTTGACCTCCTGGTGTCACTGGGTTTAAAGCCCGATGCAGTGGTTGGGCATTCGGTCGGGGAGACCGCGGTTTTATACGCGTCTGGCGCTGTTCCTCGCAGCGTGCGTGGCCGAATCATCTAATCTTCTAGAGTGGATGTTGACACTGGTCTCCGTCTTGATTTAGATGGCTGTCAAACTCGCAGTTGCTCGCGGCAAGGCTCTCGCCACGGTTGACAACACTGGGGGCGGCATGGTAGTCATCTCCGGATGCGATACAGACAAAGTCCGCAACTATGCGGAGAGCGCGACTGTTTTCGCTGGGCTGGACGAAGGCCCTCCCCAACTGTTTCTGGCATCATTCAACAGCCCCCATGATACCGGCGTATCCGGTGCTGAAAAGCATGTAGACGCATTCGTGAGCTTCATCAAAGAGTGGGTGGGCGACGTTACCGCGCATAAATTGCGCATCAACACTGCGGTCCACTCTCCATTTGTCGACCCCTGTGAGACCCAGTTCCGCCGAGACTTGGAGGCAATCTTTGCAGAGTATCCTGGCCCTCACGTCCCAACAACCATCACGATGTCCACGGTCACAGCCGATTTCAAAGTGGACTCATACACCCCTGACTATTTATGGAACAATCTCCGTCAACCCGTGCTTTTCTCTTCCGCAATACCAAAGATTATAGAGAGATTTGGAGAATCAACGGTATTCGTCGAGGTCTCCCCTCATCCCGTTCTTTCTCAAGTAAGTGTTTTCTTGGGACGTGCATGCCGTCGAGTGATCATTGATCGTCCAACAATCTGTGCAGTACATCAACTCAATGGGTGCCCTCGATTCGCTCCCTGCCAGCAGGCGCCCGCCATCTCTGCGCCACCTCAAACCTGGTTCTAGCACGCTCGTCGAGGTTCATACGTTGCTGGAAGTCCTGGGAAACTTGTTGCTGCAAGGCGTCAACAGCGTTAGTGTTAGACCGTCTGACAGCTTGTTACCTACTGACAGTTTACCGCACGATCACAGATCAACTTTTCAGAGCTGACTGGTTACCCTGACGTGCATTTCGAGGGCCCTGCATATCCCTTCAACCGGAAACATTGGCGCTTTGGCATGGATGAACCAACTTACATCTGCAGGCTATTGCCAAAGGAAAGACCTCTGAATTCGATGCGACTTCGGGTGAGCCCTGTGCTACCCGAACCTTGGATTGGCGACCATGTTATCGACAACACCGTAAGTGATCTCCCCGATGTGTTTTCCGCCCCTAATATCTTGCGTAAGAACTTGATTCCCGCTGCCGCTTATCTCGAGATGGGTCTCGAGTTCCCTGACGTCACACATCTATATGATTGCCGGTTCCCCGCGATGTATGTCCTCGACGAGTCGGGACCGCCGGGCACCTTGGAAGTGTCTCACGAAGGAAACTCGTGGTGGGTGAAGTCGTCGTCGCAGATGCTTAATCCACAAGGAGACATGGACTGGACACGTGTTGGACCCGCCTTTGATGTCCTTCATGCCCGCGGGAAGTTAGGTTATGGCCCCGTTGAACTCGGCCCAGACGCCATCACGCACGTCGACGTTGACGCGTTGTTAGCTCGTTGCACCCACACCTTTGATGGTGATAGCTTCGCCAGTATGATGGTTGGTTTGGCACAATTTGGACCGGAGTACGTTTGCCCACATCATTTTCAGGAATCATAACGTGTTCACACCCAAATAGGTTCAGACGGGTCCTCAAAGTGTGTTGTAACGAGAATGAAGCTCTGGCGTACGTCAGGGGTCACGTAGAAGGCGTGAATCGCACCGATTACGCCTTCCATCCCGCTCTCTTAGATGCGATCTTTCAGGTGTGTAACAGTGAATTTCTCGCACATACCGTTCTCATAAGAATGATGCTGCTTCGTAGTCATGTGGTACATGGGAGATGGTGCGAGGAACTTCGCGATTCAAAACCTATCTCACTGACATGTAAGCAGATGGGCGATAAACTACGTCTCGACAGTAAGGATGGGCAGTTACTGGTAATGACGAACTCGACTGCTGCTTTCCGTTTGAGATGCTTATTTCGCCATAGCTGCCGCACTCGGTCAAGCGCATATTCCGCAACGATGGCAGTGGAGCTCCTCTGGTACTCCCAGAGCAGTTCATGTGTTACTCTATACTGCAGGAATGGTCTCCTGAGCGCTGGGTTGCCGACCTACGTGTTTTGGGGGAAGATCATTCTGTCATATTCACGGTGGAAGGTGTGTATTGGCTCATTCGTCTCTACCCATTGTATAATCATATGTTGTTTGGCAAGGCCTCCGATTCGAGCTCGTGCAGCAACACGCAGAGTGGCCAAATGTGCATTACAAGATGCTCTGGCAACCTCGCGACCTCCCCCAGTTGAACCTCGAGGGGTTGATTGTCCTTCCTGACCATACAACGCAATCTGATGCCGAAGAAGTCCTGAAAGCCCTTGATCAACTTGCCGTGCACTATACAAGGCAGACTCTGGTGTACGTTGATGGGTCCTTTGCCTTGTCAGGTAGCTCACGAAAGAAACAGTGTCCTTCCTCGCGACTTTACTCCTATCTCGCATGACCGCAAGCTCTATTTGGACTGGGCACAGGCGCTCATCAAGAACTCGCAAGAGAGTGCCAACATCGTGTCGATTCGCCTGCAAGAGAAATACGAGGCTCTGTTCGAGCTTACACGGCAAAGTCGCTGCCGGGCAGAAGGGTCAGTCCATTTACTTTGGTGTTCTTCTTAACCTCTGAGACCTGTCGCAGATATCATGGTTGCAGCGACCGCGGAAGTGGAGCAACTTGTCAGCAACGACATAATGAGCAAAGTTTACGAACATCCGCCTTTTGTTGGCTCAGTGTTTGACGAAACTGTTGTTCGGTTCCTCGACCTGGTCAAGAACGCAATGAGCTCCGGAAAGCAGGTTGTCCGAATCCTAGAGGTGGGGGCGAATACCGGCAGGCTCACCGCTTTGCTCGGTCGAGCATTACTGGAAGCCAATCTACCCGATGGTTTCTACGTCGATTACGTCTGCTCCGACATCAATATCTATCGTGCCCAAGAAGCCATATCGAAGTGTCCCTGGCCTACCGTGACGGCGAAGGCCCTTGACCTCAACGTTCCCGTCAGCGAACAACACCTGGACCCTCGAAGTTTCGACATCGTCGTCGCCTTTGACGTCTTGCATACCGCTCCCGACATTCACGTGGCGTTGGTGACTATCAAAGACTTGCTCTGCTCCGGTGGCCATGCTGTTGTCCTCGAACTCGATGCCAATTCATTTGCATCTGCCGCCATCGGCACAACTTGTGCGTTATTTTACCTGCTATTACCATCATACATGTCGATTGTTTCTCTATAGGGATGAACTTTATCTTTGGATCGTTCCAGGAATGGTTCGGCGTTCTGGAAAGTCGTACCGGGTCTATACACTGTACTCTGGGCGCATCTCAGTGGAAGGATGCGTTGGTCCATGCTGGATTTTCAGACACTCTGCTGCTCACATCTGCCAGTACGGCCGTGGCCCATCTGGCTTTCATAACACAAAGCACTGGGGAGTCTTTGTCTACGAGACACCTTCAACTCGGCAACAAGTCCCGCAAGACTACTTCGAGCGCATCGTCATCATTACCACCATTACCTCCTTACTCCGAGGTCGATTCGAGACTCCTAAATGAATCATTCGTACCACTCACAGTCGAAAAGACGACGGGAGTTACTGGTGACTATGATCCGGCTGAACAACAGCTATCTGCCTCCACGCGGGATGCGGCAGAACAGAATGTCATTGTCCGACACTTCACAGCTGGAGGTGAAGTTGCGCTTGTCGACTTCATTTCCTCGCTGGATTCCACACACCCATACATCTTGTGGCTACATACCGACATGGCGGCCAGTAATGCTGCGGTGTTGGGATTGACAAGAACCCTCCGTCAGGAGTACCCTGCGTGGACAATTTACGTCGCCATGTTCCCCTGTTCATGGAACACAGCAGAACAAGAGGCCTACGTTCGACTGCAGCTGCTACCGCTGCCGTGGGTGGACTCTGAAGTGATGATTGACGAGAAGGGGACAATACGCGTGCCGCGCATTGTGAAGGCTCCTTCCTCTCGCATGGAACTACGTGGCAGTAACCCGGTGGAATTCCTAGGTACAGACGTCTGGCGAGCATACTCAGCGGAAATTGGCCCCAACGACGTGGAAGTATCCGTTCAATATATAGGTCTCTCTGTAGTGGTACCTACGTGGACCGAATTTGTTGGACAGGTAACAGCTGTGGGCACTGGCGTGGCCGACAGATACATCGTCGGACGCAGGTAAGCTCGTTCTCTTCTCCATATTAATCGCTTGCTGCACGACGCTTCTCAGGGTGTTTGGTGCCACGAATTCACCGCAAGGAAATGTCATCATCTGCAACCGTGCCAAACTCGCTGTTGTTCCTGACAACATGGACACTACCATAGCGGCGGCGCTGGTTGGCAGACTGGTGTTTTTGTCTCTCGTCGTCGTCGAGGTAGCCCGTGCCTCTTCGAAGAAGGCCAAAGTGCTCCTACACGCTGGTGAATGCACTCCAGCTGCCATCGCTACATATGCTTTCTTGCACGCCAGCGGCTTCGATGTGACTGTAAGTGTCAGCGATGCCTCCACACCTCACGATGCGCTTGGCGCGGACCCTCCGTTCACCTCTTCGAGGTATCACACTTGGACGTCCTACCTACGCACTTCGGCTCCCCATGGTGTGGACATTGTGTTCAATTTCGACGAGGATAAGAATGTAGCGAAGCAAACTATGGAATTGCTGTCCCCAAGGGGGAAGTTTGTCCAGATTGGCGGAGAATCACCTTCTTCTCTTCCTTCCGGCCGTCAATATATATCAGTTGACTATGACACCATTGCAGCAGAGGACAACTGCCTCGACCGTACCCTTGAAATCTTCGTTCCTGCTGTCATCGCTGCACTCTCCCCGTCCCTAGATATCTATGATCTGTCCCAACTCGCGGTCGCTGAAGCCCGATCGCGTCTATCTTCAACAGGCAATCGCACCGTGCTAATCGATCTGCAAGTAATAGATGCACAGCTTTCGGTGCTCAAAGGCGGAGTCGTCGAAGGAACCCATGCCTTCAATCCTCGAGCGTCCTACGTTGTGATCGGTGGTATTGGCGGGTTAGGTCTCAACATTGCACGATGCTTGGTCGATAACGGGGCCAAGCACGTCATCCTCACATCGAGATCTGGGGAATCGGTACGTTTAACCTTTGTGTTCGATACGTGTTCTGACAACGGTTTAATTTCCAGGCCTTTACCGCTCAGAAGTTAGCGCACGAGAAGAAGCTCCTGAAGCATTTGCAAGCAATAGAGGGTGTGACGATCGATCTTCGTGCGGTGGATGTTTTGGATGGTGAAAAAACGAAAGACCTTTTCTCGAGCCTGGAGCATCCCGTCGCTGGTGTCTTCTATGTGGCCGTGCGGCTCAACGATCAAGTTTTTTCCAATCTGAAATCCGAGGAAGACTGGAAACCTGGCAAGCATATTTGCTTCTCATACCACCCGTATATTGACCCACTCTCTTAGTCTATGATGTTAAGATCAAAGGTGTCGAGGTCCTCCTTGAAGCGGTCAACCCACGATCGTTGGACTTCCTCGTCCTTACTAGTTCCATGGCTACAGTATTCGGTTCACCAGGTAAATACCGGCCTACCTTGCTTCATAAGTCGAATGCTAACGTATCCACATAGGACAGACAAACTATGCGGCTGCACAAACATATATGGAGGCGCTGGTGGCGGACCTTCCCAATACCGTTGCAATAACTGTCCCTCCTATCGTGAGTTTCCAAGTTCGAACGATGAGCAGAGTTACTTATGGTTTGGCAGACCGATGGAGGCATCTTCGTCCGGAGCCTACCTCCGGGAAAGAGTCGCAATGCGGCGCTCGACAAAGTAGGTTGTTGGCTTGACGTTTTACTTGTGGCAATGATCAAGTCTTTTTAGTACAAGAACCTCGGGATGACGGGGTACCGCGTTGCTCAACACTGTGTAGACGCCATCTGGACTCTGAACTCAGATGCGTATAATTCAGTATATATCCCCCCATCGGACTGGAAGGAGGTCATGAACCGTTGCGTTACTTTTCTCTCTCTTCCTAGTTGAGTTACTTACAGGTCCCGATATAGTTGGTATACCTGACTACAACCTGTCGTCCCTTCGTCATTTGCTGGCTAAGGAGAACATCGAGAGTTCGTCGACGGGCAAGGAGTGGTCCATTCGCGCGGCATTGGCGGCGGTGCTGGCTCTCGACCAGAACGAGATCATGGACAACGTTCCGCTTTCCAACTATGGTCTTGACTCGCTTACATCCGTGCGCCTGAGCGGGATCCTCAAGACGGATTTCGGCATGAATGTCACACAACTTCAGCTTCTCGGGAACGCAATGACTGGTGCGCTTTTGTTCTGCATCGCCTTCCACACTGTATCTTGATATTGTTCTAGTCCTACGGTTGACGGATTTGCAAGAGCAACATCTACTTGCCGCATCTTCTACGACTCTGGAGATCGCTAGCGGCGATACACAAGTGTTGGGCATCGAGGGAGTCCATGAAGTTGACCTGGACCAGACGGTCGTTCGATTGAACAACGTCACCGATGGTAGACCATTGTTCCTTATCCACGGTGCAGGCGGTGGCGTCCTTGTGATGCTGAAAACTGCGGAGATGATTTCCTGTCCCGTGTACGGTGTGCAAGACACCCCTGAAGCACCCATTCATGGAACTCTCGAGCGACTGGCCGCGTTCTATCTCCAGAAGATCAAAGAAAAGCAGCCCACGGGCCCCTATCGTTTGGGTGGTTTCTCATTTGGTGCGTCACTCAGCCTTATTTTGTCAGAAACACTCAAACCTTCTTTTTTAGGAACCTACTTGGCTTTGGTCATTGCACAAATGCTGCAGCAGACAGGAGAGACTGTCGAATTGCTCATCATGATTGATGGGTCGCCAGCCGTTTTCCGCAACCTAGCAAAGAATGCCCGCACAACCAACATACGGGACGAGGCAAGATTTTCCTCTAACATCTCCATCACACTCCACTGATCTCATTACAGTTCATGTCCGCCATCCGTGACCTTTCTGCCAGCGGGACGCTGGACAATGGCGAGGAGCTGGGCGCAATGTTCGCGTCCCATTTCGAGCAGGTTTCTCAAGGCACGTCCAGCAGCAAATTCGCGGCTCAGTTCGCTCGCGCATACTTTGGACACGTGCTGATGGGCATCCGCGCGTCCATCGAAGCGCTGGGACGAGAGCAAGCTGGCAAGTCTGACAATGCAGCTTGGCCCGCAGCACGGACAATAGTCATCCGCGCGAGCAAGGGCACCGGTTCTCAGGCAGTGGCGGAGGGCCTCTCCGCTGCATTCGATGTCGATTTATACGTCCCAGATGTGGTGTTGTACGAGCTGGCGGGTACGCATTTCGGGATTCTCAACCCCAAGTCTGGACTACCCCAGCTTCTCGAGGAGGTCTTGAGCCATTGAATGGGTTTATTGCAAGTGCCACTTACTAGATCACCCACTTTGGTATTCCATAAGCATTATAAACAGTGTACTTAACTCTCCCCCAGTATTGTAAGGAGTCGAGACTCCTTGGTGACTCAATCTCTTGTTCTGCAGATTTCTATTGTTCCGGGCCACTCCCAGTCAGAGTCCTTGTTTATGTATTACATGTAGCCTTCATATAAATACTTTCTTGAATAAACTGCACCACACTGTAGACTACTGTGGTACTGTCGGAACACGGCCAGATATAGCGTTCGTCGGTCCACTCTTAGCAGTCCAGTTCACGGAAAACGCTGGTGTCGCACACTACGAGGCGCTTAAACGTGTCTACTAACTTATGGCACACAGTAAAAGGGCCGCCTCGGTTACGCTGACGGCCTGATGGTGTGTCGCAGGAACACCGTCACATTATATCCGGGCACGCGTTCCTCATCGACAGAGGAGCAACTTTGTAGGGATCGCGAAAACAGGAGCTCGTCACTCTCAACCGCAGGCGCCGACTCCCGAGTATGTCTCTTCTATGCACGCCGGGGAGATACTTTGGTTCCGTCGTCTTATTGGGGAATTTTCCGTCCTCTGGAACATCCTTTTTTCAGCGATAATCAGTCGTCGATCGCGCTCACCAAAGACGGGTAATTGTTACGCTCCTACCAAGCATATCAACATTCGATACCATTTTACTCGGTTTTCCCTTGCTAATGGTTCCACTCACATTTTTTATTATCCTACTGAGAACATGGTTCCGGATATCCTCACTACTAACTAAAGCACTCCGCGCCGTTTGAGGTGGAGTGTTGGAATACAAACGTCGTGTGGCCGCTATGTCGCACTCATTTTCCTTTACTGGGCTATGGACGTTAGTAACCACTAGAGGCAAATCGCAGTGTTTTGATGAAAGAACATTTTTAGAACATGGTGAATCCAGGCCCATGATCATGATTGGCTGGCTGGACCGAAAAAAAATATTGAAAATACTTTTGCTAGAACTTGACGAAAACAAAGTTCAGTATATTTTCCATGACTCCCTCGTCGTAACGTGTTTACAACAGTGGCAAGTTGCAACCATGGGGTAAACCTGACCTATACTTCCAACTACAGCATATCGGTACTACATACCTACTGTCTTCCACCGTCTTCTTGCCATTCTTTGCTTCCATTTCCGACATTTACAGCTTCCACATACTTTTGCTTTTGTTTCTCGTCGGAAGCGCCCTCAGTACAGGAGCGGTGAACATGCCCATGGTCCTGGTCGGAAGGAGTATTGCAGGAGTGGGGGGCCGCCTGGTCTGCTGACGGTTTGTTCTACTTCATCTCGGTTGTCTACAATCTAATAATTTCGCTCGGATTGTCCTCACACCTCACACTCATGTCAGACTTAGGACCTCTAAATATGGCCAGCGTCTAGCAATCCGTACTGTTTATATTGCATGCCATTGGTTACAGTTTCGGTCCCGAGATCGAAGGGCTTCTGGTCACTGTGAACTTCCATTGGGTTTTCGCTATCAAGGGTGCCAAGAATGAATTAATGACGCTCATCGCAGTTCTTAGCCTGCCATGCACCGCCGTTGCGATGTTTCGTGTTTCATCTTCTTCCGCAATAAAGCCCGTGCCTCAAGAGGGCGAGGGCGTTCCCTCCAACAACAGTGCAAGCACATGGATATTCAAGCTCGTCCTCGTCGACTGCACGTTCCTATTTATCGCCTCGTTCTACTGGCTCTGGGCTGTGCCCCGATGACAGCTGGAAGACTCCTACCTCGTAAGGCTGCTAGACAGCCGAGGTCTGAGCTCCATGACTACGCTTGCCGGCCTCCTAACCGCGGTACAAGCCATCATTCGTGAGGCTTTTTGGACTGCCGTTCCGTGGAGCTTTGTCTCGTTTGCCCCCTTGCTTGGCGTGGGGTGTATTCTTTCGGTCTTCTTGTCGAAGATTCCGGATACCAATTCAGACCGCCAGCACGAAGATAAGCCCACGGACGCTGGAAATGGCTCCTCAGTCTAAAGTTTCTGGTAATCCAGATGACTTATGAACAGCTATAATAGTGATACGTCAATTTTCTTTTTTCCTTCAAAGTTTTATCTCTTTGCAACGGATGTTCCCATGAGTGCCATCCGATCGTTTTGTACTCGGCCATAAGGGAAAGCGTTGAACACAGACTGTTGGGCCAAAAAGTAAGACAATGAAGAAGGTAGCGTTTTCCATGCGTTCGGCGATGCGGGACTGCACTGTTGTAACAACTAAAGACGCAGTGAAAGGGTACTCTGGCGGCCTCTCCGAAGGAACGGTGAGGAACCACACCTGTGTAATCAAGCGTTTCTAGTATCACTGGAAGAGCAGCGCCAGCGTCAGACGACTGCCAAAATCCTGGCGGCTGCGGGACTGCATTGGCATCTACAGAAAACGGAACCTCAGAGTCGGGTTGTTGAGAATGGTGCCCAGTGGCATACTACATCTGCTTAAGTCGCCGGTTTGAAGTTGGTACAATGGTAGGTGCCTACCGAGCCATTTGGCGCCTGGCTGCTGCATTTGGCACTGAAATTGCCACCGAAACTTGCGCTGCTGTGCTTGACGAGTGGTCGAACTAGTTCACCAATAAATAGCAGATGGGTTCAAGATGGCGAGTTCCAGCCTGCTTCAAATTGGAGCGGCAATGTCTGTCAGCCACGCGGGGCGTAAGGGTCCCGATGATGATGGATGAAACAGGAACTACACTCGCAATCTCCTCACTGACGGTGGCCGTGTGGTTTGGCTCCAGATGAGTGGGGAAAGGGGGAAATGTCCTAAGGTACATGTTCATTATTGACTTGAGGAGCAGGTGATGCGCCCAGGAGGCATTCTTCATGTGGGGATGTGACACTGTGATTGCCAACGCCTATGCTGTACACCCAGTTTAGGGTCGATCATTGTCTAAGTTATGGACTGCTTTATGTTCTATGTTTATGGTTGTGGCGTGTAGCTTAGGGGCGTGACGAAATGGTGCACGCGCTCAAGTAGCGACATTCGAGATTCGACCGACAGGACAAGGAGAATTCTCGCAGGACCGCAAGCAAGGACGTACCCCTGAGTATCAGCGTTTGCGTCTCTAACTGGTACACTGGTCCCGACACAACGACCATGGTTGAATATTGAATCTCGATGCCCTGCGCCATCAGCGTCAAACTAGTGATGTGTTGCTTGCTGCTACGGGATGAGCTAGGCCAGTTCGGTTACTCACTTCTGCCACCATAGTATCTACCCAAGATGGGTAGCGTTTTCGCGTATTCGACCTCTTCTGTTGCTCCAAGATGTTTATGGGAGCTCTCATCGGCGTCACAGCTTTAATTGTTTGATTTCACTATATCTTAGCGCCCAGGGGCGATCAATCCTCCAAGCCAATTGCGCTGGTCTTGGACCACTTCAGGATCCCCAGTGGAGATAAGTCCCTCATTAGCGGGATGAAGGCTCCGTGCGAGGCCTCCGACAAACAAAAAACACCGCAACAGATCTTCAGATTCTTCACAGGAGCTGTGATCCAATTGTCATTACCACTGGACGAGATCACGCCACCGTCAGGAAAACTTACTGTCTCGATCCCGTGTCAATGATACTATTCCGAGCATTGTGAGATGTCGGATCTAGAACCATGCAGATAACGGCGCCGACGAGATGCAACTTCAAGACGCTATTAGACGAAGAAGATGAAATAAATCCCTGAGCGTGCAAAGCCGGCGCGATGTAACCTATGATCAGACGATGAGGACTGTCAGAAAAATCTCAAGCATCCAAACCGAAGAACAAGCACTCGGCGGCTTTCTTAGATATCAGTGTGCTCTAAAACCACCCTCACGATCCACAGGTTCCAGGTCCGGTGATCGTGTTAACTTCCTTCCCCTACCACGGGTCAAAGCAGCCAAGGTAGGACTAACCTGAAAGGGATGGACTGTCATCACGGACATGTGCATGCTGTGTGCAATGTGCATGGCTTTCATCCGCTACCTCCGAAAGGCCCCCGCCATATTACCGCTCACGATGCCAGCATACTCCTTGAGATCGGGCCAGATCACGTTCAATTCCACAATGAGGAACAAGTGACCTGGAATCCATGGTTTCTATCAGTGCCACGGAAATCAGGAGGAGGCCGGTTTCGATGCCATTAACAGCTTATCCCAGCCTTCCTCCATGAACGTGCGAGTCGATCCGCATGGTGCGGAATGTCGTCTACAAAATTTCCAGACTGAAGCGCTGCAATGCGAACAACGTGTACATGAGATTCATGGTGAACATAAAAACTTGGTGAGAGGTGACGCCAAGACAGGGTGTGTGGCGAGTAAGTGTGAAGGACATCACGCCTAAACGTTGCCCTACCTTTTCGTTCCCATGACGGTTAGGGTTTGTCTGTGAGCTAAGCATGGTCCAGTGATCACTAAAACCCGTTGTCGATTGTGGTGCAGGGTACAAACTTGAAAAATATTTCAACGATTTCCCACTTCCGCCTGCTTTACCTCGAGTAGCTTTGCGAAGGGCTCGTATGGGCCATCCTCAGACCAGGAACTGTGGTGCGGGATCTCTCAGCGATACTGTGGTCAAAACAAGAAAAGCGGTTACAAATTACATAAAGCAAAAAACGATATCAGATGATCCAGCCCAGGCACGAAGATATAGATAAATATTTTCCATGAGTAATTTGCGAGCTTGGCGGAACCGAAAACTCCAAGCCACCATCCTGCACCATGTATCAATGCATCACGCTTGGATTGCCCTCCATGCGCCATTTGGCAGTTGGTTGGCACCGTCATCACGATAGCCCCTCAGCGCTAACGGTTGACGATAACACGAACCGTGACACCAACCCATGACTCGCCGGACACTACCAAAAGCGGGCTCAACGCCCCTGAACCTGGTTGCAGAAGACAACGAAACGCTAACAATTGTAAGTAACTTTAAGCTTTGTATGGTACTTATCAAAGATGAACCAAACCATTCAGCACAGACTGATCTTGAACGTTTGAAATTTGTATTCATGGCATATTGAATACATGTCTACAACGCTGGCCTGGGAACTTGCTGGAGGGTGCATACATTATAAAGGTGCACCGAAGTGCAGGTAAGAATCGTTTCATTTCATCTTACAACCTGTAGAATGTCGCCCACCGGTAATCGAACATTGGAAAGCATGGCCAGAGATATCCCAAGCTACGCAAATCCTGACCCGCGTGCCGTAGCTATCGTCGGTGAGTACCATATCGGCACCCATCGCCTGCCTGTCTCCATTGACCCTTCCCCATAGGCATGTCCATCAATGCGCCCGGGGGTCTTGACCA
The DNA here is from genome assembly GCA_014904935.1 of Melanogaster broomeanus. Classification (NCBI taxonomy): domain Eukaryota; kingdom Fungi; phylum Basidiomycota; class Agaricomycetes; order Boletales; family Melanogastraceae; genus Melanogaster; species Melanogaster broomeanus. The sequence continues at coordinate 86,201 of MU123738.1, read as the reverse complement.
TGGGATTGACACTGAAGAATTCTACCGTTTCCTCCAGAATCGAGGATCTGGCATCATTACCGTTCCTAGTGACCGCTGGAATGCCGATGCGTTTCATGGCACAGGGCCGGGAAAGATTGGCATGGCGAGTTATATCTTCCTCTCCTCTCCTAACATATCTCATTAGTGTTCATCTGGCAGACAAAGGGAGGGTTTATTCCTGACCTCAGATACGGCGACCCTCAGGAGTTCAGTATCACTTCTGTAGAAGCCCACCAAATGGGTACCAGTCAGATGCTTCTGTAAGGGTTCTCTTACTTTAATGGCGTATCGTGTTTAACTAGTGCGTCGTCTAGCCTCCATCAAGCTTTTAATGCATTACAGCGCAGTGGCGTTGACTACCGTGGTACGAACACGGGCGTTTACATTGGTTCCAGTAGGTTTCCTATTCGTTGGAATGCATCAAGTTGTATTAAAGGCTGCTGACACGCGATATAGCATCTGGCGAGGCATTATTCGAGATGGACATAGCCCAAGCTGGAGGTATGTGTCCTCATTGTCAAGGGGGATAACCCTCCATCTCATCCGTCGCAGCGTACTACATTACAGGGACAACTAATTCCATCGTGGCTAACAGGATCAATTACGTGTTTGATCTACTTGGTCCGTCCATGCCAGTGGACACCGCCTGTTCTTCCTCGTTGGTGGCGATGCACATTGCCACTCAAGCCATACGTAACGGTGAATGTGACCAGGCTGTGGTAGCCGGTGTCAACGCCATTCGAAGTGTGCTCGACTGCGCGTCATTCAGTCAGTTGGGCGTGCTAAGCCCTGACGGTGTGTCGAGGTCTTTCGACGAAGACGGTAACGGTTATGCGCGTGCTGACGTTGGTATGTTGACTATTTCGATGTTGTGTCTCCTGATATTCAACTAATATTTCCTTTAGCAAGTGCTGTTGTAATCAAACGCCATGACCTGGCTGTCAGGGATTTCAATCGCATTCATGCCACGCTTGTTGGTACTGCACTCACATCGTGTGGATCCATCATGGGCTCCCTCACCACACCCAATCCTGCAGCACAAGAAGCTGCCATTCGGCTCTCATATCGGGACGCTGGTCTGAAACCTCATCAAGCAGATTTTGTTGAGCTGCACGGAACAGGAACGGTCGTCGGGGATTCCACAGAAGCGAACCTTGCAGGTGCTGTGTTTTCAGAGGGGCGAAATGGAAGGGAGATTCTCGTCGGATCTGTGAAGAGTAACGTCGGTCACGGCGAGCTGGGGCATGTATTTTCTGGTATTCCCAAGTTTATCTCAGTCTGACTATCCTTGAAGTGCATATATGACTTCCTTGGTGAAGGTAAGGGGTGCTGGTTACCGTTTTACATGCTTGTGGCTAATAGCATCCCTCCTAGGTGGTGATGATGCTAGAGAACAAGCAGGTTCTTCCCAACGGCTACTTCAAGAAACCCTCGTCCAGGATTGATTTCGAGGGATTTAATCTTCGCGTTCCTGTTGCTGTCGAGGACTTCGTTCCGGCTGACCCTACACTGGGTCGGATTGCGTCAATTTCGAGCTATGGATTTGGAGGTACGCGGAATGCATTTCATTATCACTCTCATTCACCGTCCCTGGTCAGGTGCGGGTGGTCACACTGTTATCCGTGAACATGAACCACGACCCACTCTACCCGGTAATATCACTTTGCGAGAGCCGCTGTACCTCTTCGCAGTAGGTGTGTAGCGGGTCGATTTCCTGTAGTGGGCTGAGCTAAGTGAAACTTGGGACGTTTGTGCAGGTGGCCTGTCCCCAAAGGGATGCAGTACTCTTGTTGAGAAGTACCAGGAGGACTATGCAGACGTCGCCCCTCTCGCACTCTGCGAGCACTTAGGCAACCGCGCGAGGCAACTCACCTGGAGGACCTTTGCTGTTGCAGACTCTATTCAAGCTGCCACGTTCCCTGAACCCGTTCTGGTGCCCAAGCGCCCCAATCCGGTGATATTGTGTTTCTCAGGTCAGGGCCCACAGCACTGGAAGCAAGGCCGGGAGTTGTACTATACTTTCAAGGTGTTCCGTGACAGCATCGACGAGTGCGACCGAGTTCACATGGAATACACGGGGGAATCCTTCCTTCAGAAGACCGGGCTGTTCAAGCCCGAGGCCCCAGTGGATTCGCCACTGGCGACCAGCCTGCTGTGGCCCTCGGATATCACTTCCATTGCTCTCACTTTCTTCCAAATCGCGCTATTTGACCTCCTGGTGTCGGTTGGTTTAAAGCCCGATGCAGTGGTTGGGCACTCGGTTGGGGAGACCGCGGTTTTATACGCCTCAGGCGCAGTTCCTCGCAGTGTGCGTGGCCGAATCATCTACCCTTCAACAATGGATGCTGACAACGGTTTCCATCTTGGTTTTAGATGGCCGTGAAACTCGCAGTTGCTCGCGGAAAGGCGCTTGCTATGGTGGACAACACTGGGGGCGGCATGGTAGTTGTCTCCGGATGTGACGCAGACAAAGTGCGCAACTATGCCGAGACCGCAACTGTTTTCGCTGGGCTGGACGAAGGCTCTCCCCAGCTGTTTCTCGCGTCATTCAACAGTCCCAATGATACTGGCGTATCTGGTGCTGAGAAGCATGTGGACGCATTCGTGAGCTTCCTCAAAGAGTGGGTGGGCGATGTTGCCGCCCATAAACTGCGCATCAACACTGCGGTCCACTCTCCATTCGTCGACCCCTGTGAGACCCAGTTCCGCCGAGACTTGGAGGCAATCTTTGCAGAGTATCCTGGTCCTCACGTCCCCACAACCATGACGATGTCTACGGTCACAGCCGAATTCAAAGTCGGCTCGTACACACCTGATTATTTGTGGAACAACCTACGTCAACCCGTGCTTTTCTCTTCCGCGATACCGAAGATTGTGGAGAGATTTGGAGAATCGACGGTATTCGTCGAGGTCTCCCCTCATCCCGTTCTTTCACAAGTAAGTGTTTACTTCGGACGTGCACGCCGTCGAGGGATAATTGATCGTCCAACAATCTTTGCAGTACATCAAGTCGATGGGCGCCCTCGATGCGCTCCCTGCTAGCAGGCGCCCACCGTCTCTGCGCCACCTCAAACCTGGTTCTAGCACGCTCGTTGAGGTTCGCACGTTGCTGGAAGTCCTGGGCAGCTTGTTATTGCAAGGCGTCAACAGCGTTAGTATTAGACAGTGTGGCAGCTGGCTACTTACTGACATTTTATTGCATGATACAGATCAATTTTTCAGAGCTGACTGGTTATCCTGACACGCATTTTGAGGGCCCTGCATATCCCTTCAATCGGAAACACTGGCGCTTTGGTATGGATGAACCATCTTATGTCCGCAGGCTATTGCCAAAAGAAAGACCTCTGAATTCGTTGCGACTTCGGGTGAGCCCTGTGTTACCCGAACCTTGGATTGGCGACCATGTTATCGACAACACCGTAAGTGAACTCCCAGATGTTTTTTACCCAGCTAATATCTTGCGTAAGAATTTGATTCCTGCTGCCGCTTATCTCGAGATGGGTCTCGAGTTCCCTGGTGTCACACATCTGTATGATTGTCGGTTCCCAGCGATGTATGTCCTCGACGAGTCGGGACCGCCAGGCACACTGGAAGTATCACATGAAGGAAACTCCTGGTGGGTGAAGTCGTCGTCACAGATGCTCAATCCACAAGGAGACATGGAATGGACACGGGTTGGACCCACCTTCGATGTCCTCCATGCCCGCGGCAAGTTAGGCTATGGACCCATTGAACTTGGCCCAGAAGCCATCACGCACGTTGACGTTGATGCGTTGTTGGCACGCTGCACCCACAACTTTGATGCTGAGGCTTTCAGCAGTATGATGGTTGGTGTGGCACAATTTGGACCGGAGTACGTTTGCACACATCGGTGAAGGAATCACCACGTGTTCACATCTAAATAGGTTCACACGCATCAACAAAGTTTCTTGTAACGAGAAGGAAGCACTGGCGTACGTCAGGGGTCATGTAGAAGGTGTGAATCGCACCGATTACGCCTTCCATCCCGCCCTCTTGGATGCGATCTTTCAGGTGTGTGACAGTGAATCCCTCGCACATATCATACTGATAATTATGATATTGCTTCGTAGGCATCTGGTGCATGGGAGTTGGTGCGAAGACTTCCCCGATTCAACACGTATATCACTGACATGTAAGCAGATCGGCGATAAGCTGCGTCTCGGCAGTAAGGATGGGCAGTTACTGGTAATGTCCAACTAGACTGCTGCTTTCCATTTCACATGCTTATCCCGCGATAGCTGCCGCACTCGGTCAAACGCATATTCCGCAACGATGGCAGTGGAGCTCCTTTGGTTCTGCCAGAGGAGTTCTTGTGTTACAGTATACTCCGGCAATGGTCGCCTCAGCTCTGGGTTACGGACATTCGCGTTTTGGGCGAGGATCATTCTGTCATATTCACGGTAGAAGGTGTGCATTGGCTCATTCTTCTCTAAACGTTGTATATTCATGTGTTGCTCGGGAAGGCCTCCGATTCGAGCTCGTGCAGCAAAACGATGGGTTGCCGAGTGTGCATTACAAGATGCTCTGGCAACCTCGCGACTTGCCTCAGTTGAACCTCGAGGGGTTAATGGTCCTTCCTGACCAAACAGCGCAATCTGATGCTGAAGAAGTCCTGAAAGCCCTTGACCAACTTGCCGTGGACTATACAAGCCAGACTCTGGAGTACGTGGATGGTTCCTTTGCCTCGTCAGGTAGCTTACGAGAAAAACAGTGACCTTCCTCGCGACTTTGCCCCTATCTCGCATGACCGCAAGCTCTATTTAGAGTGGGCACAAGCGCTCGTCAACAAATCGCAAGAGAATGCAAGCATCGTGTCGGTGGATCTGCAAGATAAGTACGAGGCTCTGTTCGAGCTTACAAGGAAAGTCGGTGCTGGGCAGAAGGGTCAGTCAAATCGCTTTGGTGTTCTTCTTAAACTCTGAGATCGGTCGCAGATATCATGGTCGCATCCCCCGCGGAAGTGGAGCAAATTGTCAACCACGAGGTGATGGGCAAAGTTTACGAACATCCGCCTTTCGTTGGCTCGGTGGTTGATGAGACCATTGTTCGGTTCCTCGACCTGGTCAAGAGCGCGATGAGCTCCGGAAAGCAGGTTGTCCGAGTCCTGGAGGTAGGAGCGGGTACCAGCAGGCTCACAGCCCTGCTTGGTCGAGCATTACTGGAAGCTAATCTACCCGATGGGTTCTACGTCGATTACGTCTGCTCCGATGTCAACGTCTCTCGCGCTCAAGAAGCCATAGCCAAGTGTCCCTGGCCTACTGTGACGGCGAAAGCATTTGACCTCAACGTTCCCGTCAGCGAACAACACCTAGAATCTCGAAGTTTCGACATCGTCGTCGCCTTTGATGTCCTGCATGCCACTTCCGACATTCACACAGCACTGGTGACTGTCAAAGACCTGCTCTGCTCCGGTGGCCATGCTGTCGTCCTCGAACTGGATGGCAATTCATTTGCATCTGGCGCCATTGGCACAACTTGTACGTTATTTTGCTCGCTATCAAGATAATACATAACGATAGTTTGTATACAGGGATGAACTTTGTCTTTGGATCGTTCCAGGAATGGTTTGGCGTCCTGGAAAATCGTACCGGGTCTGCACATTGTACTCTCAGTGCATCCCAGTGGAAAGATGCGTTGGGCCATGCCGGGTTTTCAGACCCTCTGTTGCTCACATCTGCCAGTGCGGCCGTGGCCCATCTGGCTTTCATCACTCAAAGCACCGGGGAACCTTTGTCTATGGCTCACCTTCTCAGCAGCAAAGCCCGCAAGACGCCGTCGAGCGCCTCGTCATCGTCACCGCCTTTACCTCCTTACTCCGAGATCGATTCCCGAATCCTAAATGAATCATTCGTACCACTGTCGGACGAAAAGAAGACGGGAATTAATGGCGACTATGATGCGGTTGAACAACAACTATCTTCCTCCACGGATGCGGGAGAACAGGATGTCGTCCTCCGACACTTCAGAGCCGGAGGCGAAGTTGCTCTTGTCGACTTCATTTCCTCACTGGATGCCACACACCCATACACCTTGTGGCTACATACCGACATGGAGGCGAGCAATGCTGCGTTGTTAGGATTGGCGAGAACCCTCCGTCAGGAGTACCCTGCCTGGGCAATCTACGTCGCCATCTTCCCCTGCTCATGGAACGTAGCAGAACAAGAGGCCTACGTTCGATTGCAGCTGCTCGCGCTGCCGTGGGTGGACTCTGAAGTGATGATTGACGAGAAGGGGACAATACGCGTACCGCGGATCGTGAAGGCTGCTTCTTCTCGAATGGAACTACGTGGGAGTAACCCGGTGCAATTCCGTGGTACGGACGTCTGGCGAGCTTACCCGGCAGAAATTGGCCCCGACGATGTCGAAGTATCTGTTGAATATATAGGTCTCTCTGTGATGGTACCTACGTGGACCGAATTTGTTGGACGGGTAACAGCCGTGGGCACTGGTGTAGCCGATCGATACATCGTCGGACGCAGGTAAGCTCACATACTTTCCCATCTTAACCACTTGTCACATCATGTTTCTCAGGGTATTCGGCGCCACAAATTCGCCGCAAGGAAATGTCATCGTCTGCTAACCGTGCCAAGCTTGCTGTTGTTCCTGACGACATGGACACTACCGTAGCGGCGGCGTTGGTGGGCAGACTGGTGTTCTTGTCTCTCGCCGTCGTCGACGTAATCTGTAGCCTCTTCGAAGAGGGCCAAAGTGCTCCTACACGCTGGTCAATGCACCCCCGCTGCCATCGCGACGTATGCTTTCTTGCACGCCAGCGGATTCGATGTGGCTGTAAGTATCAGCGACCCGTCGACCCCTCACGGCACGCTCGGTGCGAACCCTCCATTCACCTCTTCGAGGTACCACACTTGGACATCCTACTTGCGCACTTGGGCCCCCACGTGGTGTGGACATTGTCTTCAATTTCGACGAGGATAAGAATGTAGCGAAGCAAACTATGGAATTGCTGTCCCCGAGAGGGAAGTTTGTCCAGATCGGCGGAGAATCACCTTGTTCTCTTCCTTCCGGCCGTTACTATGTATCAATTGACTATAACATTATTGCTGCAGAGGACAATTGCCTCGACCGTACCCTCGACGTCTTCGTTCCTGCTGTCATCGCTGCACTCTCCCCGTCCCTAGACATCTATGATCTGTCCCAACTCGCCGTCGCTGAAGCCCGATCGCGTCAACCTTTAACAGGCAATCGCACTGTGCTAATCGATCTGCAAGCAATAGACCCACACCTTTCAGTTCTCAAAGGCGGAGTCGTCGGAGGGACTCCTGCTTTCAATCCTCGAGCGTCTTACGTTGTAATCGGTGGTATTGGCGGGTTAGGTCTCAACATTGCACGATGCTTGGTAGACAACGGGGCCAAGCACGTCATCCTCACATCTAGATCCGGGGAATCGGTACCTTTACCCTTTCCGTTCGATACGTGTTCTGAAAGGTTTCAATTTCCAGGCATTTGCAGGTCAGAAGTTACCGCGCGAGAAGAAACTTCTCAGGTCTTTGCGAGCAATAGAGGGTGTGACGATCGATCTTCGTGCGGTGGATGTTTTGGATGGTGAAAAAACGAAAGACCTTTTCTCAAACTTGGAACATCCGATCGCTGGTGTCTTCTATGTGGCTGTACGGCTCAACGATCAGGTGTTCGCCAATCTGAAATCCGAGGAAGACTGGAAGCCTGGCAAGCATATTTGCTCCTCACCCCACCCACATACTGACCCTCATTCTCAGTTTATGACGTGAAGATCAAAGGTGTCGAGATCCTCCTTGAAGCGGTCAATCCACGATCGTTGGACTTCCTCGTCCTCACTAGTTCCATGGCTACAGTATTCGGTTCACCAGGTAAGTTCCGGCTTATCTTGCTTCATAAGTCGAATGCTAACGCATCCCACGTAGGCCAGACAAACTATGCGGCTGCGCAAACATATATGGAAGGCGCTGGTGACGGACCTTCCCAACACTGTCGCAATAACGGTCCCTCCTATCGTGAGTTTCTAAGTTCGGACGATGAGCAGAGTTAATCACGGTTTGGCAGACCGATGGAGGCATCTTCGTCCGGAGCCTACCTCCAGGAAAGGGTCGCAATGCGGCGCTCGACAAAGTAGGTTGCTGTCTTAAAGTCTTACTTGTGGCGATAATAAGTCCTTTTAGTACAAGAACCTCGGGATGACAGGGATATCCGCGTTGCTCAACACTGCGTAGACGCCATCTGGACCCTGAACTCAGATGCGTATAGTTCAGTATATATACCCCCAACGGACTGGAAGGAGGTCATGAACCGTTGCGTTGCTTCTTCCTTTCTTCCTGCTTGAGTTACTTACAGGTCCCAATTTAGTTGGTATCCCTGACTACCACCTGTCGTCACTTCGCCATTTGTTGGCCAAGGAGAGTGTCGAGAGTTCGTCGACTAGCAAGGAGTGGTCCATTCGCGCGGCATTGGCGGCGGTGCTGGCTCTCGACCAGGACGAAATCGTGGACAATGTGCCACTTGCCAGCTATGGTCTTGACTCGTTGACATCCGTGCGCCTGAGCGGGATCCTCAAGACGGATTTCGGCATGAATGTCACACAACTTCAGCTGCTTGGGAACGCAATGACTGGTGCGTCTGTTTTTTGACTTGCCGTCCACAATGTATCTTGATATTGTTCTAGTCCTACGGTTGATAGATTTGCAAGAGCAGCACCAACATGAAGCATCTTCTGCGACTCTGGAGACTGCTAGCAAGGATACACAAGTGTTGGGCATCGAGGGGGTCCATGAAGTTGACCTGGACCAGACGATCGTTCGATTGAACAACTGTCACCGGATGGTAGACCGCTGTTCCTTATCCATCGGTGCAGGCGGTGGCGTCCTTGTGATGCTGAAAACTGCGGAGTTGATTTCATGTCCCGTGTACGGTGTGCAAGATACTCCCGAAGGCACCCATTCATGGAACTCTCGAGCGACTGGCCGCGTTCTATCTCCAGAAGATCAGAGAAAAGCAGCCCACATGGCCCCTACCGTTTGGGTGGTTTTTCATTTGGTGCGTCGCTCAGTCTTATTTTGTCAGCCAGACTCAAACCTTCTGTCTTAGGAACCTACTTAGGCTCTCGTCATTGCAAAGATGCTCCAACAGACAGGAGAGACTGTCGAATTGCTCATCATGATTGATGGGTCGCCAGCCGTTTTCCGCAACTTAGCAAAGAATGCCCGCACAACCAACATACGGGACGAGGCAAGATTTTCCTCTAACATCTGCATCATAGTCCACTGATCCCATGACAGTTCATGTCCGCCATCCGTGACCTTTCTGTCAGCGGGACGTTGGACAATGGCGAGGAGCTGGGCGCAATGTTCGCGTCCCATTTCGAACAAGTCTCTCAAGGCACCTCCAGCAGCAAATTCGCGTCTCAATTCGCCCGCGCGTACTTTGGACATGTGCTGATGGGCATCCGAGCATCCCTCGAGGCGCAGCGACGAGAGAAAGCGGGCAAGTCTGAGAACGCACCTTGGCCCGCAGCACGGACAATAGTCATCCGCGCAAGCAAGGGCACCGGTTCTCAGGCGGTGTCGGAAGGCCTCTCCCCTGCATTTCGATGTCGATCTATACACCCCAGATGTGGTGTTGTACGAGCTGGCGGGTACGCATTTCGGGATTCTTAACCCCAAGTCTGGGCTACCTCAGCTTCTCGAGGAGGTGTTGAGTTGTTGAATAGGTTTATTGCAATGTGATACTTACTAGATCTGCCACAATGGATTCCGTCAGCGTTATACGAGTGTACACCATTCTCTCTCATCACAAACTTGTTCGTCCTAATTGCTTTCACACCGTGAATTTCACCATTTTGTTTGAACCTTGAGTAGGATAACTATTTGGCGGGGGATTAGAGTGACTGTAAGACTACTGAATATTACCGTAATTGGAATCTTGGACCCGTTCCATAACTGTTTCTTGCCAAGGCTTTGAATGCGTCACAGGCTTCATGATCAGTGGCTTGAGCCATCTGTGTACTCTCCTTTCCTGCTCCTCACCGCCGCGTTTTCTAACTCGGCGAAAACATATGCATTCGTAATCGGTGTGATCTAAATGGATCATCGACGTCCGCAGGCTAGTCTTTATGCTGAGGGTCCAAATCGGTATCCGGAATCTTCGACAAGAAGACCGAAAGTATACACCACACGCCTGAGCTATATCATATGATGTGAACATTTCGATTGGCATCATTGGATGGGCACGGAACACGCCTGTGTCTCCGGCAGGCAACAGGTGTTTCCTCTCGAGAACGATCCCTAAAACCAGGCGGGGAATGATCAGGATGGCACCGATGACGACGTTGGCGATAATAACGCGCGCAGTGTTCCAGTTGTCATCGGGGCCCCAGCCCAGAGCCAGTAGAACGGGGAGGCGATAAATAGGAACGTGCCGATCCAGTCGATGAGGACGAGCTTGGATATCCATGGGTCCGCACGGCTGCTGGAAGGAAGGCCCTCGCCCTCTTTTGGGGGCAGGGCTTTATTAGCAGAGGAAGATGAAGCACAAAAACATCGCAACGGCGGTGCATGGCAGGGTAAGAACTGCGATGACGGTCATTCTTGGCACGCTCGATGGAAACGCTTACTTGATGGCGAAAACCCAACGAAAGTCAACAGTGACCAGAAGACTTCCGATCCCGGGACCGGTACTGTAGCCAATGCATACAACATAAAACAATACAGATTGCTGGACGTTGTTCCTATTCAGAGATCCCGTGTCTGACATGAGTGTGCGGACAATCTGAGCGAAATTATTAGAGAGTAGGCAACCGGAATGATGAAGTACAACAAACCGTTGGCAGACCGGCGGGCCCTGGGCCAAATATCGCCTCCGACCAGGACCATAGGCACGGTGACCGCTCCAGTACTAAGGGCGCTTCCGCCGAGAAACAAAAGCAAAGATGTGTGAAGGCGGAAATGCCGGTCATATATGCCGACGATGGAAGCAAAGAATGGAAAGAAGAAGGCAGAAGACAGTAGGTATGCAATACCGACATAGCTGGGAAGTACAGGTCATGTTTACCCCACAGTTGCCACTGTTGTAAACACAGTTACGACGAAGTATGTTTAACTAGCCTGCGAGGAACGGCGGGGAGCCTTTGCAAACGGATGTGGTACACCTACTTGTATTGAATTCTACGCATTTAGATTCTTGATGTCGAGACAAATGGAAATGAACTTGAACACTGTGATGTACAAAAGAGCGATCGTGGTGCGTGCTAAGAGGGAACGGGGTTTGGACGAGAACCCGAAGGGTTTTCCGGTCGAAATAGTGGCTTGACAACAAGACGAGCCGTGCCAGTGGCGAAGTTCGAACAGGTCGTAGACTGAATTCTACACTACGCGTCAGCGTGCCTCGGGATATCAACTTACCTACTGAAAGTTCCCACGAGTGTCATCGATGTCATCGTTGAGTCGTACACTTGCAATTGGGCAATATTATTCCAACAGCACAACAATACGAACCTTCCCAGGACAACTACAGACGCAGTGAGAGGATGCCGACCCGGTGGCCTCTCCGAAGGGATGGTGAGGAACCGCATCTATATAATCAAGTGTTTCTAGCATCACTGGGAACAGCTGTGCCAGCGTCAACTTCCAGTCCACCGACTGCCAAAATCCTGGCGGCTGCGGGACTGCATTGGTCCCTACTGAAATCGAAACTTCAGAGTCGGATTGTTGAGAACGGTGCCCAGTGACGTACTCCTAACTTGAATCTGCCTATGTCGTGGTTACAAGTTGTACCTACCGAGTCATTCGCGCCTGGCTGCTGCATTTGACACTGAAATTGTCACCCCAGACTTGAACTACTGTGCTTGGAGTCGGTCTGAGGCGATCGAACCAGTTCGGCAACAAGTCACAGACGTGTTCAAGCTGGCGAGCTCTAGCATGCTTAGAGCAGCAATGTCTGCCACCATCATCATCGTGACCCTTGCGGCCCGCGTGGATGAAACAGGAATAACACTCGCAATCTCTGCTCCGTTTGGCAGTGATCGTGTGGTTGCTCCGGATGAGTGGTGAATTGGGGAAACGTCCTAAGGTACATTTTCATTGTTGTCATGTGGGAGCCTGGGGAGGCGATACCAGTCGGGACTCGGGAGGTATATTCTTAACATGGTGGCTGTACGTCCCTGTTTACTAGTAGGGTCGATCGTCGTGTCCACTGTCACTGGAGGCTCTAGCATGCGGTATGACCAAGGTATGACTGCCTTATGTTCTATGTTTATGGTTGTGGCGCGCAGCTCAGGGCACCATGGCCCTAGGTTCTCATTGTCCTGTCAGTTGAATCTCGAATGTCACTTCTTGAAGGTGGCGCTATTTCGTCACGTTCTCGCAAGACCGCGAGGACGTACCCCTGAGTATCAGGGTTTTCGTCCCCAGCAGGTACGCTGTTCTTCACACAACGACCACATTTGATGGCCTGCGCTTAGATTAGCGTGAACCTGGCAATGTGTTGCTTGCTGCTACGTGCTACAGCCTGAGCTAGGCCAGTTCGCTCACCCACTCCCCCCACCATATCTACCCAAAGTGGGTAGCGCTTCCGCGTATTGAGCCTTTTCTGTTTCCCCAAGATGTTTACGGGAGCTTTCATTGGCAACACAGCTTTATTCATTTGATTTCACCATATATCTTAGCGCCCCGTGGCGATCAATCCTCGCAAGCCAACTGCGCCGTTCGTGGACCACTTCAACATGACAGCGTCCTAAGTTGAGATAAGATAAGTCCCTCATTAGCGGAGTGAAGGCTCCGCCCTGCGAGTCCACCGACAAACCAAAAACGCCGCAACAGATCTTGACAGGAGCTGTGGTCAAAGTTGTCTCTGTGACTGGACGAGATCGCGCCACCGTCAGGCATACTTGCCCGGTCTCGGTTCCATGTGATACTATTCTAAGCATCGTGAAATGTCGGATCTAGAACCGTGAAGACAACAGAGCCAATGAAATGCAAGACGCTATTAGACGACAGGGACGAATAAACCCCTGTCTTCAAAACAAGCGTGGAACCCGGCCCAACGTAACCTATGATCAGACCATGAGGATGTAAACATTCCTTGACTGTCAGAAACTCTGAAGCATCCAGACCGGAGAACAAGCACTCAGCGGATTTGTTAGATAGCCTATCAGTGTGCCATGGAACCACCCCTTCATGAACCACGGATTCCAAGTCCGGTCATCGTGTTGACTTCCATCCCCTACCACAGGTCAAAACAGTCAAGGTACGACTGACCTGACAGGGATGGACATGTGCATGAGCTTTCATCCGCTACTTTCGAATGGACACCGTCATATGACCGCTCACGATGCCAGTATACTCCTTAAGATCGGGCCAGATCCTGTTCAACTGCATCAGGATCAGCAAGCGTACCGTTCCTTATATATCTGAGGGACATGTTTGTGCCGTCGAAATCGGGGAGGGTGCCGGTTTCGAAGCCGCTAAGCTAATAGCTTATCCCACCCTTCTTCCATGAACGTGCGTCGATCAGCATGGTGCGGAATGTTGTGGACAGGGTTTCCAGACCTGCAATGCGAACGATATGCCAGTGTGCATGATGAATGGATAATGAACATCATGAATCATGGCGCCCAGGATGTGACAAACAGAGCCCAATTTACTCTACGACCTGCAGCACAGTTCTGTGCCATCTGCCAGTGTGGGGGCCGATCTGTCAAACCAATGTGTGGTGGCTATGTCAATTTGACTTTTCGGAACCAATATATATAGTAAACCCGCATGATGACTAAGCATGTGAGATTAAAACCTCTTCAAGTTGTTGATCAGTAACTTGAACTTGGAAAATATTTCAACGATTTCCAACTTCTGCCTGCTTGTAAGGTACCTCGAGTAGCTTGCGAAGGGGCTCGTACCTGTCATCCTCGAACAGAGGAACTCTGGTGCGGAAGCCTCAGCAATACTGTGGTCGAGACTCTCACAGAGGGCTCATGTACATACTAGTAGAGCGTTTCGGAGGCAAGAAGCGGAAGAAATTCGGTTGCAAATAGAAAACGATATCAGATCAGGCACGAAGATATAGATAAACATTTTCCAGGAGGAAGCCTCGAACTTGCCAGGAACACGAGGAACACCAAGCCATCATACCGAATCCAGCTGTATCAGCTCACGGACAAGACAACGAAACCATAGGACTTGTAAGTAACTTTAAGCTCTGTATGGTAACGATACTGCCTCCCCAAACCGGGTCTTGAACTTTGTATTCATGGTATGTTGAATACGTGTTTACATGGTAGGCGGGAACTGGCTGGAGGATACGAATAGTATAAAGGTGCACCGAAATGCAGGTAAGAATCGTTTTGTTTCATCTTCAACAACCTGTGCAATGTCGCCCAATCGAACCTTGGAAAGCATGGCCAGAGATGTCCCAAGCTACGCAAATCCCGACCCGCGTGCCGTAGCTATCGTTGGTGAGTACCATCTCGGCACCCATCGCCTTCCTGTCTCCATTGACGCTTCCCCATAGGCATGTCCATCAGTGCGCCCGCGGGTCTTGACCATGGGATTGACACTGAAGAATTCTACCGTTTCCTCCAAAATCGAGGATCTGGTATCATTACCGTTCCTAGTGACCGCTGGAATGCCGATGCGTTTTATGGCACAGGGCCGGGAAAGATTGGCACGGTGAGTTATATCTCCCTCTCCTCTCCTAACATATCTCATTAGTCGTCATCTGATAGACCAAAGGAGGCTTTATTCCTGACTCCAGATACGGCGACCCCCAAGAGTTCAGCATCACTCCTGTAGAAGCCCACCAAATGGGTACCACTCAGATGCTTCTGTAAGATCTCTTCTCTTTTTCGTATTGTATCATGCTTACCTGGCGCGTCGTCCAGCCTTCATCAAGCGTTTAATGCACTACAGCGCAGTGGTGTTGACTACCGTGCTACGAACACAGGCGTTTACATTGGTTCCAGTAGGTTTCCTGTTCATTGGAATGCATCGGAGTTGTATTAAAGGCTGACACGCGATATAGCATCTGGCGAGGCACTATTCGAGATGGACATATGTCAGGCTGGAGGTATGTATCTTAATCGGCAAGTTAGATGGCCCTCCATCTCATGAATCGCAGCGTACTACATTACGGGGACAACCAACTCGATCGCAGCGAACAGGATCAATTACGTATTTGATCTACTTGGTCCGTCCATGCCAGTGGACACTGCATGTTCTTCGTCGTTGGTGGCGATGCACCTTGCCACTCAAGCCATACGTAATGGTGATTGTGACCAGGCCGTGGTGGCCGGTGTCAATGCCATTCGAAGTGTACTCGACTGTGCATCGTTCAGTCAGTTGGGCGTACTAAGCCCTGACGGTGTGTCGAGGTCTTTCGACGAAGACGGTAACGGTTATGCGCGTGCTGATGTTGGTACGTTGACTATTTCGATATTATGTCTCCTGCTATTCAACTAATATTTCATTTAGCCAGTGCTGTTGTAATCAAGCGCCATGACCTCGCTGTCAAGGACCTCAATCATATTCATGCCACGCTTGTTGGTACTGCACTTACGTCATGTGGGTCTATCATGGGCTCCCTCACCACACCCAGTCCTGCGGCACAGGAAGCTGCCATTCGGCTCTCATATCGGGACGCCGGTCTCCTGCCCCATCAAGCAGACTTCGTTGAGCTGCACGGAACAGGAACGGTCGTCGGTGATTCCACGGAAGCGAACCTTGCAGGTGCTGTGTTTTCAGAGGGCCGAAATGGAAGGGAGATTCTCATCGGATCTGTGAAGAGTAACGTTGGTCACGGCGAGCTGGGGCATGTATTTCCTTGTGTTACTAAGTGTATGTCAATCTGACCATCCTTCCTTGAAGTGCATATATGACTTCCTTGGTCAAGGTAAGGAGTGCCGGTTACAGTATTACATGCTTATGGCTAATAACATCCGTCCCAGGTCGTGATGATGTTGGAGAACAAACAGGTTCTTCCCAACGGCTACTTCAAGAAACCCTCGTCCAGGATTGAGTTCGAGAAATTTAAGCTTCGCGTTCCTGTTGCTGTCGAGGACTTCGTTGCGGCTGACCCCACACTGGGTCGCATTGCATCAATTTCGAGCTATGGATTTGGAGGTACGCGGAATCCATTGCGCTACCACTCCATCAAATTCACCTTTACTCGTCAGGTGCGGGTGGTCATACCGTTATCCGTGAACATGAACCACGACCCAGTCTGCCCGGTAATATCACTTTGCGAGAGCCGCTGTACCTCTTCGCAGTAGGTGTGTATCGGGTCGAGTTGCCCATGTGGGTTGAGCTAACTGAGACTTGGGATGATTGTGCAGGTGGCCTGTCGCCAAAGGGATGCAGTACTCTTGTCGACAAGTACAAGGAGGACTACGCGGACGTGGCCCCTCTCGCACTCTGCGAGCACTTAGGCAACCGCGCGAGGCAACTCACCTGGAGAACCTTTGCTATTGCAGAGTCTATTCAAGCTGCGACGTTCCCTGAACCCGTACTCGTCCCCAAGCGCCCCAATCCGGTTGATATTGTGTTTCTCAGGTCAGGGTCCACAACACTGGAAGCAAGGCCGAGAGTTATACTATACGTTCAAGGTGTTCCGCGACAGCATCGACGAGTGCGACCGAGTGCATGTGGAGTACACGGGGGTATCCTTCCTTCAGAAGACGGGTCTATTCAAGCCCGATGCCCCAGTGGATTCACCACTGGCGACCAGCCTGCTGTGGCCCTCCGATATCACTTCCAATTGCTCTCACTTTCTTCCAAATCGCGCTGTTTGACCTGCTGGTGTCACTTGGTTTAAAGCCGACGCAGTGGTTGGGCACTCGGTTGGGGAGACAGCAGTTTTATACGCGTCTGGCGCTGTTCCTCGCAGCGTGCGTGGCCGAGTCATCTAATATTCAAGAGTTGATGCTGACAATCGTTTCCCTCTTCATTTAGATGGCTGTGAAACTCGCGATTGCTCGCGGAAAGGCGCTTGCGATGGTGGATAATACCGGGGGCGGCGTGGTAGTTGTGTCCGGATGCGATGCAGACAAAGTGCGCAACTATGTGGAGACCGCGACTGTTTTCGCTGGGCTGGAGGAAGACTCTCCCCAACTGTTTCTCGCGACGTTCAACAGCCCCAACGATACTGGCGTATCTGGTGCTGAAAAGCATGTGGACGCATTCGTGAGCTTCCTCCAAGGAGTGGGTGGGCGACGTTGCCGCCCACAAACTGCGCATCAACACTGCCGTGCACTCTCCATTGTCGACCCCTGTCAGACCCAGTTCCGCCGGGACTTGGAGGCAATATTCGCAGAGTATCCTGGCCCTCACGTCCCAACAACCACCACGATGTCTACGGTCACAGCCGAATTCAAAGTCGACTCGTACACCCCTGATTATTTGTGGAACAACCTACGTCAACCCGTGCTTTTCTCTTCTGCGATACCGAAGATTATAGAGAGATTTGGGGAATCGACGGTATTCGTCGAGGTCTCACCTCATCCTGTTCTTTCGCAAGTAAGTCACTGTTCAGGGCGTGCACCTGGTCGAGTGATAACTGACTGCAAAAATATGTGCAGTATATCAAGTCCATGGGTGCCCTGGATGCGCTCCCTGCCAGCAGGCGCCCTCCGTCCCTGCGCCACCTCAAACCTGGTTCTAGCACTCTCGTCGAGGTCCGTGCGTTGCTGGAAGTTCTGGGCAGCTTGCTGCTGCAAGGCGTCAACAGCGTTAGTGTTAGACCGTCTGACGGCTGGCTGCTCTCTCACATTTTATTGCCCGATCACAGATCAAATTTTCAGAGCTGACCGGTTGCCCAGACATGCATTTCGAGGGCCCTGCATATCCCTTCAATCGCAAACATTGGCCCTTCGGCATGGATGAACCAACTTACATCCGCAGGCTGTTGCCAAAGCAGAGACCTCTGAATTCGCCGCGACTTCGCGTGAGCCCTGTGTTGCCCGAACCTTGGATCGGCGACCATGTTATCGACAACATCGTAAGTGAACTCCCCGATGTGTTTTCCGCTGCCTAATATCTTGCGCAAGAACTTGATTCCCGCTGCCGCTTATCTCGAGATGGGTCTCGAGTTCCCTGGGTCACACATCTGTATGATTGTCGATTCCCAGCAATGTATGTCCTCGACGAGTCGGGACCGCCAGGCACATTGGAAGTATCTCATGAAGGAAACTCCTGGTGGGTGAAGTCGTCGTCAAAGATGCTCAATCCACAAGGCGACATGGAGTGGACGCGGGTTGGACCCACCTATGATGTCCTTCATGCCCGCGGCAAGTTAGGTTATGGACCCATTGAACTTGGCCAAGACGCCATCACGCACGTTGACGTTGAGGCGTTGTTATCGCGCTGCACCCATTCCTTTGATGGTGATACTTTCAACACTATGATGGTCGGTGTGGCACAATTTGGACCGGAGTAGGTTTGCCCACATCGATGCAGGAATCACCACGTGTTCACATCTAAATAGGTTCAGACGGATCAACAAAGTGTCTTGTAACGAGAAGGAAACTCTGGCGTACGTCAAGGGTCATGTAGATGGCGTGAATCGCACCGATTACGCCTTCCATCCCGCTATCTTAGATGCGATCTTTCAGGTGTGTAACAGTGAATCCCCCCCATATATCGTTCTCATAACTATCATACTGCTTCGTAGTCATCGGGTACGTGGGAGTTGGTACGAAGATTTTCTTGATTTCAGACGTATGTCACTGACATGTAAGCAGATGGGCGATAAACTGCGTCTCGGCAGTAAGGATGGGCAGTTACTGGTAATGTCGAACTCGACGCTGCTTTCCGTTCCGGATGCTTATCCCGCGATAGCTGCCGCACTCCGTCAGGCGCATATTCCGCAACGATGGCAGTGGAGCTCCTCTGGTACTGCCAGAGGAGTTCTTGTGTTACAGTATACTGCAAGAATGGTCGCCCGAGGTCTGGGTTCACAGACCTCCACGTTTTGGGGGAAGATCATTCCTGTCTTATTCACGGTGGAAGGTGTGCATTGGCTCATTCTTCGCTAAGTATTGTATATTCATATATTGATTGGGCAGGCCTCCGATTCGAGCTCGTTCAGCAACACGATGAGTGGCCCAGTGTACACTACAAGATGCTCTGGCAACCTCGTGACTTGCCTCAGCTGAACCTCGAGGGATTGATGGTCCTTCCTGAGCAAACAGCGCAATCTGATGCCGAAGAGGTCCTGAAAGCCCTTGATCAACTTGCCATGCACTATACAAGGCAGGCTCTGGAGTATGTTGATAAGTGCCCTTACCTTGTCAGGTAGCTCACGAGAGAAACAGTGTCCTTCCTCGCGAGCTTCCTCCTCTCTCGCATGACCGCAAGCTCTATTTGGAGTGGGCACAAGCACTTAGCAGGAAGTCGCAAGAGACTACCAGCATCGTGCCGGCTCATCTGCAAGATAAATACGAGGCTCTGTTCGAGCTTACAGCGGAGAGTCGGTACCGCACAGAAGGGTCAATCAATCTACTTCGGTGTTCACAAGCTCGAAAACTGAGACCTTGTACAGATATCATGGTCACACCGACCGCAGCGGTCGGAGCAACTTTTCATCGACGACGTGATGAGCAAAGTTTACGAGCATCCCCCTTTCACTGGCTCGGTGTTTGACGAGACTGTTGTTCGGTTCGTCGACCTGGTCAAGAACGCGATGAGCTCCGGAAAGCAGGTTGTCCGAGTCCTGGAGGTCAGGAGCGGGTACCGGCAGGCTCACCGCTTTGCTCGGTCGAGCATTACTGGAAGCCAATTTACCCGAGGGTTTCTACGTCGATTACGTCTGCTCCGATATCAGCATTTCTTTAGCCCAAGAAGCTGCAGCGAAATGCCCCTGGCCTAATGTAACCGCGAAAGCGCTTGACCTCAACGTACCCGTTAACGAACAACGCCTGGACCATGGAAGTTTCGACATCATTGTCGCCTTCGACGTCCTGCATGCCACTCCCAACATTCACGCAATGTTGGTGACTGTCAAAGACCTGCTCTGCTCCGGCGGCCATGCTGTCGTCCTCGAACTGGATGCCAATTCGTTTGCATCTGGCGCCATCGGCACAACTTGTACGTTATTTTGCTCGCTATTTAAGATCATACATATCGATAGTTTGCATATAGGGATGGACTTTATCTTTGGATCGTTCCAGGAATGGTTCGGCGTCCTGGAAAGTCGTACCGAGTCTGCACATTGTAGCCTGAGTGCATCTCAGTGGAAAGATGCGTTGGACCATGCTGGATTTTCAGACACTCTGTTGCTCACATCTGCTAGTGCGACCGTGGCGCATCTGGCTTTCATAAGCCAACGCACTGGGGGGCCTTTGTCAACGACAGACCATCTTAGCAGCAAAGTCAGCACGACTCCTGCAAGCTCATCGTCATCACCATTACCATTACCTCCCTACTCCGAGGTTGATTCGAGACTCCTCAATGAATCATTCGTATCGCTCATACACGAAAAGAAGACCGGAATTACAGGTGACTATACTCCGTCCGAACAGTCAGTATCTGCCCCGAACGGATGTGGGAGAACAGAATGTCATTCTCCGGCACTTCAAAGCCGGAGGCGAAGTTGCGCTTGTCGACTTCATTTCTTCACTGGACTCCACACATCCATACGCCTTGTGGCTACATACCGACATGGAGGCCAGCAATGCTGCGGTATTGGGGTTGGCGAGAACCCTCCGTCAGGAGTATCCGGCATGGACGATTTACATCGCCATGTTCCCCTGTTCATGGACCGTGGGAGAACAAGAGGCCTACGTTCGACTGCAGCTGCTCCCGCTGCCGTGGGTGGACTCTGAAGTTATGATTGACGAGAAGGGGACAATACGCGTGCCGCGCATCGTGAAGGCTGCCTCTTCTCGAATGGAATCGCGTGGCAGCAACCCGGTTCAATTCCGGGGTACGGACATCTGGCGAGCTTACCCGGCGGAAATTGGCCCCAACGATGTCGAAGTATCTGTTGAATATATATCTCTCTGTGTGGTGGTACCTACGTGGACCGAATTTGTTGGACGGGTAACAGCTGTGGGCACCGGCGTGGCCGATAGATACATCGTCGGTCGCAGGTAAGCTCACATTGTGTCCCGTCTTAACCGCTTGCTGCACGACGCTTCTCAGGGTATTCGGCGCTACGAATTCGGTGCAAGGAAATGTCATCGTCTGCAACCGTGCCAAGCTCGCTGTCGTTCCTGACGACATGGACACTACCATCGCGGCGGCGCTCATCGGCAGACTGGTGTTCTTGTCCCTCGTCGTTGTCGAAGTAGTTCGTGCCTCTTCCAAAAAGGCCAAAGTGGTCCTACACGCTGGTCAATGCACCCCCGCTGCCATCGCGACATATGCTTTCTTGCACGCCAGTGGATTCGAAGTGGCTGTAAGTGTCAGTGACACCTCGGCACCTCACGGCGGGCTCGATGCGGGCCCTCCATTCATCTCTTCGAGGTACCACACTTGGACGTCATACCTACGCACCTGGGCTCCCCGCGGTGTGGATATTGTCTTCAATTTCGACGAGGACGTAAATGTAGGCAAGCAAACTATGGAACTGCTGTCCCCAAGAGGGAAGTTTGTCCAGATCGGCGGAGAATCACCTTGTTCTCTTCCTTCCGGCCGCCAATATGTATCAGTTGACTATAACACCATTGCGGCAGAGGACAATTGCCTCGAAGGTGCTCTCGAAGTCTTCATTCCTGCCGTCATCGCTGCGCTCTCCCCGTCTCTGGACATCTACGATCTGTCCCAACTCGCTGTCGCTGAAGCTCAATCCCGTCTGCCCTCAACAGAAAATCGTACCGTGCTGGTCGATCTGCAGGCGATTGACCCACGCCTTTCGATTCTCAAAGGCGGAGTCCTGAGAGGGACGCCTGCTTTCAATTCCCGAGCGTCCTACGTTGTGATCGGTGGCATTGGAGGGTTAGGTCTCAACATTGCCCGATGCTTGGTGACCAACGGAGCCAAGCACGTCATCCTCACATCTAGATCCGGGGAAACGGTACCTTTACCCTTTCTATCCCATCCGTGTTCTGAAACGTTTCAATTTCCAGGCCTTTGCAGGTCAGAAGTTACCGCGCGAGAAGAAACTCCTCAGGTATTTGCGAGAAATAGAGGGCGTGACGATCGATCTTCGTGCGGTGGATGTTTTGGATGGTGAAAAAACGAAAGACCTTTTCTCAAACCTGGAGCATCCCGTCGCTGGTGTCTTCTATGTGGCCGTGCGGCTCAACGACCAAGTTTTTGCCAACCTGAAAACTGAGGAAGACTGGAAACCTGGCAAGCATATTTGCTTCTCACCCCACCCGTATTATTGACCTCTTGTTAGTCTATGACGTGAAGATCAAAGGTGTCGAGATCCTCCTTGAAGCGGTCAATCCACGATCCTTGGACTTCCTCGTCCTCACGAGTTCCATGGCCACAATCTTCGGCTCACCGGGTAAATGCTGGCCTACGTTACTTCATAACTGGAAGGCTAACGCATCCACATAGGCCAGACAAACTATGCGGCTGCCCAAACATATATGGAGGCGCTGGTGACGGACCTTCCCAACACGGTCGCAATAACTGTTCCTCCTATCGTAAGTTTCCAAGTTCGCAGGATGAGTAGAGTTACTTATGGTTTGGCAGACCGATGGGGGAATCTTCGTTCGGAGCCTACCTCCAGGGAAGGGTCGCAACGCGGCGCTCGACAAAGTAGGTCGCTGTCTTAACGTTTACTTGTGATGTTAATCAGCCCCTTTAGTACAAGACCTTCGGGATGACGGGGTACCGCGTTGCTCAACACTGCGTGGACGCCATTTGGACCCTGAACTCAGATGCATATAGTCCAGTCTATATACCCCCAACTGACTGGAAGGAGGTCATGAACCGTTGCGTTGCTTTTCTCTTTCTTTCTGCTTGAGTTGCTTACAGGTCCCGATTTAGTTGGTATACCTGACTACCACCTATCGTCACTTCGCCATTTGCTGGCTAAGGAGAACATCGAGAGTTCGTCGACTGGCAAGGAGTGGTCTATTCGCGCAGCGTTGGCGTCGGTGCTGGCTCTCGACCAGAACGAAATCATGGACAATGTTCCGCTTTCCAGCTATGGTCTTGACTCACTTACGTCCGTGCGTCTGAGCGGGATCCTCAAGACAGATTTCGGCATGAATGTCACACAACTTCAGCTGCTCGGGAATGCAATGACTGGTGCGCTTTTGTTTTGCATCGCCTTCCACAATGTGTCTTCATTTTGTTCTAGTACTACGGTTGATAGATTTGCAAGAGCAGCACCTACTTGCCGCAACTTCTACGACTCTGGAGACCGCCAGCAGGGACACCCAGGTGTTGGGCATTGAGGGGGTCCATGAAGTCGACCTGGACCAGACAATCGTTAAACTGAACAACGTGACTCATGGTAGACCGTTGTTCCTTATCCACGGTGCAGGTGGTGGCGTCCTTGTCATGATGAAAACTGCGGAGATGATCTCCTGTCCCGTGTACGGTGTGCAAGATACTCCTGAGGCACCCAATGACGAAACTCTCGATGGACTGGCCTCGTTCTATCTGCAGAAGATCAGAGAAAAGCAGCCCACAGGCCCCTACCGTTTGGGTGGTTTTTCATTTGGTGCGTCGCTCAGTCCGATTCTGTCAGACCGACTGGAACCTCCTTTCTTAGGAACCTACGTGGCTTTCGTCATTGCTCAAATGCTCCAACAGACAGGCGAGACTGTCGAATTGCTCATCATGATTGATGGGTCGCCAGCCGTTTTCCGTAACTTAGCAAAGAACGCCCGCATAACCAACATGCGAGACGAGGCAAGATTTTCCTCTAACATCTCCGTCGGGCTACACTGATCTCGTTACAGTTCATGGGCGCCATCCGTGACCTTTCTACCAGCGGAACGCTGGACAACAGCGAGGAGCTTGGCGACATGTTCAAGGACCATTTCGAACAGGTTTCTCAAGGCACCTCCAGCAATAAATTCGCGTCTCAGTTCGCTCGCGCATACTTTCGACACGTGCGGACGGGCATCCGAGCGTCCATCGAAGCGCTGCGACGAGAGAAAGCTGGCCGGTCTGAGAACGCAGCTTGGCCCGCAACACGGACAGTAGTCATCCGTGCAAGCAAGGGCACCGGTTCTCAGGCAGTGTCGGGAGGCCTCTCTCCTGCATTCGATGTCGATCTACATGCCCCAGATGTGATATTGTACGAACTCCCGGGTACGCATTTCGGGATTCTTAACCCCACGTCTGGGCTACCTCAGCTTCTCGAGGAGGTCTTGAGCTGTTGAATAGGTTCATTGCAAGTGACACTTACTAGATCTGCTACTTTTGTTATTCCATGAGCACCACACAAAGTGTACATAATTCTCCCTCGCTAGATACTTGTTGTACTTGTTCGTCCACTGGTCAGCCTGTATTCCACGTCCCCTGGCAGAACATGACCAGCTGTTCCGATGGCCGTTGGTCAGTTCATGCCTACACGTCGCCCGAGACTTCAAGATCTGCATACTTGACGATCATTGATATGGAAGTATCTTGAGTCATCCGGAATTGTGCCAAGCTATGGACGCTCAGCTCAAATTGACGTTCATCCGCGCAGACCGAGGCAAACGGGTCCGTCGATGATCAGAACTCAGTGCTCAGGTAGACGCCCCAACACAACTGCAGCGATTCCAGCTCACTTGTTCATATGGGAACCACCAGTGAGGACGGAAACACTAAGATGAATCAAACAGACAGCAGGTGAATGAGCGTACGAGATGCCTGCCAGTGGGAGAAGTGATGGGAGGCTTGATCAATTGAAGGTAGTAAGAAAGGTAAGAAAGGTACTGTACAAGGCGGCACTGCCAGTGCAATCAACAAGATATGAATATATGAATATTATACATGAATAATGAATTCGACCTTAGACACTTCACTAATACTATTATATTTCCCCATGAGCTGTTCGGACTTATTGTAGAAGTCACGAATAGCACAACAATAACTCAATTATGGCTGGTCAAAATTTTTGCAGCAGGAAGTTTCCCTTCTGTATTAGAACTCTATCTTAGAACTCTATCAAGTTTTGAGAAGAAAAAATGACGAGAAAGTGGAGAACGACGACGATGAATCTCGTAGGTCTGATTTCCCCGTACCCTAGTGTTCGGATTATTTTCCGAGAATGCCGAAGCAGACAGCCTTTTGGAATAGCATTTAGTGATTCTATATGTCGTAGACAGCCTCTGTTGAGTTGTGATTGCGCTATGCTCGAAAATGCGAACACTAGGAGCGATCCGAAACGGGGTACTATGTTACCCCTATTGTGTAGCCTTCCAATTGATGGAAGTTGGTGATCGATGATCAGTCCCCTAACATTAGCTACATATATACACTGGAGATAGCGGAATAGCTAGAAATATCCCGTATATTCTATCAAAAGCTTACATTCTCGGTGCAAGTGCGTTAGATAATAGATACTGTGTATCTCGAGAGCATTCTAGCGGAACCTTGGAGCGCCCGAAGATACGATGAAATCAAGGGCAGCGTGACATGGGAAATCAGGGAAAAGATCGCAATACTTGAGGCCAGAAGCAGAAGATATCCGGTTGTGAAACGAATACTAGTACGGTCGAGACGAACGTTGTGGAAGGCAAGAAGCAGAAGATCTTTGGTTGCAAAGAATGACCATGGTCTACCATGCTGTGTGACGCTTCAGTGTCGAGCACTCTGTGAGTCTGACACCTCAGGCCTTCAGCTTCAGGTCGCAAAGCACGAAGATGTTGATGAAGATACTCCACGAGTAATTTGTGACTCACGAACTGCAAGCAATCATATTATTGCAAATTTTGAATGTTGAGCAGCCCGTCTAGCAGTTAAGTTATGTAAGCTGAGTTAATTAAGCCAGGTCCTGTAATTGTGACGTCCCCGCCAACACCAACGATAACTCTTACGAACACTCACAAGCCTTGAAGGTCTGCTAAATATAAGGCACGGTCTAAACTTACTTAGAAGTTTAATGTTTTGTTCGCGTTTCGTACTAGTACGTTTTCACCCGACCTACATAAAGACTAGTATCAGTCGTAAATCTAGCTCTATCAGCCTCGCTTACGACGAAAACCTAGGAATGGTAAATAAGTTACTTTAGGATGGGAGAGGCTACTATGGGTTTGAGAGTTCGCATTGGTAGAGACGGGGAATAATCATCGTAAATGGGATACAATCGAGACTAAGCGTGCTGAAGCGACTTATATGCATGATCACTCGTGAGCTATTGTCAATGGTCGTTGAGCTGGCTACAATATCTAGTTGCGGCAACCCCTAGTAATCTGTAAATCAGGTAGTAGATGGATATTCGGTATTGTCCCAAAAATGTTTAGCCTCATTACAAGGCCGCCGGTTTACATGCCATTATGACGCGGGCCCGTGACTTGCCTTACAATGCACCTTACAATGCACTAAAGATGTAGTGGTTAAGATAAGATCTACATTAGAAACACATCGCGGTCGCAAAGATAGTGTTTTGTACAAAGAGTTATCACGAGTCTTGAAAACTGACCAGGTATGTGTGGTGACTAGAAGAGTGGTAACCAATAATATAACCTCTTCATGAGGCATCAGGATCAACAGGAGCCTTAGACTGAGGATTCATTTCGACGTCCGCAGGCTGATCCTTATGCTCAGGGTTCACATCGGTATCCGGAATCTTCGACAAGAAGACCGAAAGAATGAACCCCACACCCAGCCAGGGGATCAGCGAGATGAAGCTCCACCGAACCCCGGTCCGAAAAGCCTCACGAATCACCGTTTGTACCGCCGTTGGGAAGCCGTCCAGCGTAGTCACCGAGCTCAGACCTCCGCTGTCTAGCAGCCCTACGAGGGTGGCGAGATCCGATCCAGAGAGGGCGCCGGTGCTGATCTGGTTCAGAATGTAGGAGTTGACTTTTGCGTTCATCACGGTGAAGCATTGTGCTAGTCCGATGGTACCTCCCAACGTGCGGAACTAGGGAAAGGAATGGCAGATGTCAGTGTCATGTGAAATCGTTGTTGGGATGGGGACGTACGAATAATAACATCGCGCTCACGATAGCGACATGATCAGGTTTCGTGAACCGCGCTTGGACCGCCGAAGAAACTGAAGTGAGGCCAACTCCAACGCCAGCCATTGCCATGAAGCTGGTTGTCGTAAATAAAGGCTCGTAGGAAAGAGTGAAACGCACAGACCCGTTCACCTCTCCCTGCATATTGCGTTGCATGGCCATCTGGATCAGACCAACTCCCACTGTCATAATCACTGATCCAAGGACGATGGGATAAACGGGCTGTAATTGACAGTTAGTTATATCCTTGTGTGTTCCTCCGGAAACGTAGACTGACCTGTCTGAAAGATTTGGTCATATAGATCGAGAGTGCGCTTCCACCTCCCTGGTGAAAGTGTGAGGAAGAAAAGACTGGAGAGCAACAGGACTTACGAGACCAGGCGCGAAGTAGAGGAGCTGAATTCCAGCCTCAGCTGGTGGCAGGCCAGCAACGAGAGTCACAAAAATTGACACGAAGTAGAACATGACGAACATGACGACGCCAGCGACGAACGACACGTATTGAGTGACACACATATCATATGATGTGAACATTTCGATTGGCACCATCGGTCTGGCACGGAAGACGCCTATCTTTTCGGCAGGTGGCAGCTGCTTTCTCTCAAGAACGATCTCCCAAACCAAGCACAGAATGATCAGGATGGTGCCGATGATGACGTTAGCGATAACGCGCGGTGTTTTCCAGTTGTCATTGGGGCCCCATCCCAAAGCCAGTAGAACGAGGATACCACCGGCGATAAATAGGAGGGTGCCGATCCAGTCGATGAAGACGAGCTTGGATATCCATGTGTTTGCACGATTGCTGGAGGGAAGGGCCTCGCCCTCTTGTGGAACACGGGGTTTACTACGGAGGAAAATGAAGCACAAAAAGATCGCAACAGCAGTGCATGGCAGGCTAAGAACTGCGATTAGCGTCGTTTCTTGCCACCCTCTATGGGATCTCTTACTTGATTCCGAAAACCCAGCGGAAGTTCACGGTGACCAGAAGGCCTCCAATCTCGGGACCGACGCTGTAACCGACGGCATACAATAGAAACAACAGAGATTGCTGGACGTTGTTCGTATTTAGAGATCTTGCGTCTGACATGATTGTACGGACAAGCTGAATGAAATTATGAGAGAATAGACAATCGGTGAGGTGAGTAAAACAAACTGTCAGGAGACCAGCCGCCCCCACTCCTGCGATACCCCTTCCAATCAGGAGCATGGGCATGTTGACCGCTCCTGTACTAAGGGCGCTTCCGACGAGAAACAAAAGCAAAGACATCTGAAGGCCGAAATGGCGGCCATATATGTCGGCGATGGAAGCAAAGAATGGCAGGAAGACGGTGGAAGACAGCAGATAGGAAGTACCGATATAGCTGCGAGTACAGGTCAGGTGTATTCCATGGATCCCACGACAATGCGAACCTTTGCAGGGCAAGGGCATTGAATACAGACTATTGGGCCAAACAGTCAGATAAGATAACGAAGAGCGTAACGTTTTCACGACTTACAGCGATGCGGGACTGGGCTGTTGCGACAACTACAGACGCAATGAGTGAGAAGTTGCTGCGAAGGAATCGTGAGGAATCGTACCTGTATAGTCAAGTGTTTCCAGCATCACTGGGAGGAGCAGCGCAAGCATCAACTTCCAGTCCACCGACTTCCAAAATCCTGGGGGCTGCGGGACTGCATTGATATCTACAGAAAATGGAATATAATTATTGATGAAGTGTACTCGGATGTGTCCCTTACCCTTGTCTTTACTCTTTCCGAGTCCAAATGGGAGCTTCGACCTGAAGTTCATGGCGTTGTTGTGAGGGAGTGCGTCTGAGAGCCGAAGTGGGTGGTCGAAAATCCAGAAACATTCATAAGTTACTGTTCGCTGCTGCCTGCTGTTCGCCCCTGAACCTGAGATTTGGCCGCGGCTGATCCATGCCGAAAGGGGACAACCTTAGCTGAGTGGAATAGTTGGAGCCTGGGGACAGGACTAAATGGGGATGTACTGATTAGTACGAAGCGCGACTCGCGAGGTACTATCAAACTTCAAGTTTAGACTGTACCGAATTCACATTTAGTACACCATTTAGGACAGGCTGAAATATTGATAACGCTTCTATGGACATATACTGGTAGTATAATGAGACTACTATGGACACTACAAACGGTGAACGAGTTGCACTCAGGCGACAGCTCGCGAGCGTGAATACCTTGAATATCGTCCTGCTCCTTAGTGACATTGTTCATGCACTCGGCCGATATTTCCGGATCCAACACTCTGAGTCAGTGGTGTTTCTAGGCAAGCATGAGCAGCTGTCAATGTATTCAACTTGCATTTCCTCCCTCCCAGAGTTCCATGGCTCGATGAATAGTTCGTATGCTGGTCCCTGAGACCCTAGCAATATTTCTGAGCCCAAGATGAGATGACATTGTAACCATTTGCTCTTTTGCAGTGCAGGGGACAGGGGGATATGAAGGTAGTTTCCGTATGGCCATTCAATCATTCAATGGTACTGCTCACGAGTGGCCTCAGTGAGACTCGATTAGGGAATTTCAGCTTTGTTTGTGCCGGTAAACCAACGTAAACAAAGGTTAGGTCGCACTCACTCACTGGAAAGCAGTCTACATTCCTCGGGCATAGTTTGGTAATGGATAGTCCGATCGGGGCCCATGATGATGGTCGTCACGGGGTGAGGTTACTAATTTATCTTCATCACAGTCGTACAGTACTACTTTATGCTCTATGGTTCTGGCCTACTAGGCACCTAGGCTCTCCCAGTCGAATCTCGAGTCTAGCTTCTGAAAGTACACACTAGTACTCCTTAGTATCATTGTTCGTCTCCGCGCAACGAGCATAGTCCATATCGCAGATAGCCTGCACTCATCAGATCGACTTGTTAGTGCGTTACTTGTTGTTGCGGGCTGAGCCAGGCCAGTTTGGTCGTTCGCTCCGCCATCATATTTAACCAAAGCAGGTCACGGCCGCATCGGATTTCTTCTGCTGCAACACAAGGTTTATACAGAAGCTCTTAGATCTCACAAAGGGCATCACACTAGCACTTTCACTAGTCGGATCTGATCCCATCATATGTTAGCACCCGGACGAACAATCCTGGACACCGTTCTTGGATCACTTCATGTCGTTGGTACCATTGTATGACGACGCCGCAGGGTGTGATAATTACCTCATACTAGGGTTGTGAACCTTGCGAGGGAGCTGGCGAAACGTAAGATGCTATTCGACGAGGGGATGAATAAATTGCTAACCTCCAAAAATGCGTGGAACCTAACCTATGTCCCGATGATGCGGATGTAGACATTCCCTGACCATCAGAAAATATCAGGCATCCCAAACGGAGAACAAGCACTCGGCGGATCACTGTTTGACTGTTTGGCTAACCTGAATGCTGAATGGGATGGACGTGTGCATGAGCTCAGATCGGCCATATCAGGTCCAGCCGCATCATAATCGCGAAGTGACCTTCCATGGTTTTTATCGATTCGAGCTCCGCCACCATTTCTAGGTTTGCAAAGAGCTGTGAACATCAAGACAGGATCTGCGGCAAAACGTGTTACAGGTCCGAAAAATGACAAACCCAAACGTTACTTCCGCTCCCCCGACAGCTAAACTGGCCACTGGAACTGTCATCCTCGGCCTAGAAAGTCGCCTTTGGTCCCAAGGTGCAGAGTGGAACAGTTGAATTTGCTCGTGGCGGGATGGAACGGGAGAGGTAGGCCCGGGAGAGATGCGCGACTCGATTATGTATGAGAAATAAGCCACCTGCTGTCAAGTGATGACTAAGCCTGCTAGGTACCAAAGTTTCCCAACGAGTCACGAGAGGGAGTCACGAGACTTTCAGGTCAGCGAGAAAGTTACCAGTTGATTCAACTTGATTGGAAGCAACACCACCTCATCTGACCTACTAGTACAAAGAAACTATATGACAAGACCTTTCGCAATTGTTAGCAGAACACTGGCGGTCGACCTTCAAACAGCATCTTCGACATAGTTCTACACGCACATATTGGAACTAAGGGAGTAAGTGTCAGTTAATAGGTAAGAGGCTAAGAGCCCATGAACTAACTACGAGTTACTGCCGTGACACGAACAGGGACGTCTCGTCCATTGTAGTACACGAAAGCGTAACTGGGAAAATATTTCAACGATTTCCCGCTTCCGCGTGCTTGCAAGGTCCGTCGAGCAGATTGTGAATGATGGGCTCGTACATGTCACTGTTTGGAAGAGGAAATATGGTACCGGACCCTCAGAAACATTGTGGTCGATACTCCACTCATGAAGCTTTGAAGAGCGTTTCGAATGAACGTATTTCACTGACCTGTAAACACATTGGCGATAAACTGCGTCTCGGCAATGAGATTGCGCAGTTACTGGTAACGTCCAGCTCTACCGCTGCTTTTCGTTTCACATGCTTATTTCGCGATAGCTGCCGCACTCGGTCAAGCGCATATACCCCAACGATGGCAGTGGAGCTCCTTTGGTTCGGCCAGACGTGTTCTTGTGTTACGCTATACTGCACGAGTGCTCGCCTGAGTTCTGGGTTATGAACCTTCACGTTTTGGGGAAGATCATTCTGTCATATTCACGGTGGAAGGTATGCATTGAGTCATTCTTCTCTAATCATTGTATATTCATATGTTATTCGCGCAGGCCTCCGATTCGAGCTTGTGCAGCAACGGGATGGGTGGTCCGGTATGCATTACAAGATGCTGTGGCAGCCTCGAGACTTGCCTCAGTTGAACCTGGAGGGATTGATTGTCCTTCCTGAGCACACGGCGCAATCCGATGCTGAAGAAGTCCTGAAGGCCTTTGATCAACTTGCCTTGCACTATACAAGGCAGACTATCACGCATGATCGCAAGCTCTATTTGGAGTGGGCACACGCGCTCAGCAGGAAGTCGCAAGAGACTGACGGCATCGTGGCGACTCATCTGCAAGACAAACACGAGGCTCTTTTCGAGCTTACCCGAAGAGTCGGTACCGCACAGAAGGGTCAATGGATCTACTTCGGTGTTCACAAGCTCGCAAAGTGACATCTTCCACAGAAATCATGGTCACATCGACCGCGGCAGTTGAGCAACTGTTCACCGACGACTTGATGAGGAACGTTTACGAACATCCGCCTTTCGTTGGCTCGGTATTTGACGAGACTGTCGCTTGGGTCGTCGACCTGGTCAAGAACGCGGTGAACTCCGGGAAGCAGGTTGTCCGAGTCCTGGAGGTAGGAGCGGGTACCAGCAGGCTCACCGCTTTGCTCGGTCGAGCATTACAGCCAATCTACCCGAACGGTGCTACGTCGATTACGTCTGCTCCGATATCAGCATCTCTCTAGCCCAAGAAGCCGCAGCGAAATGCCCCTGGCCTAATGTAACGGCGAAAGCACTCGACCTCAACGTTCCCGTCAACGAACAACACGTGGACCCTCGAAGTTTCGACATCGTTGTCGCCTTCGATGTCCTGCATGCCACTCCGGACATTCACGTATCGTTGGTGACTGTCAAAGATCTGCTCTGCTCAGGTGGTCATGCTGTCGTCCTCGAACTGGATGCCAATTCGTTTGCATCTGGCGCCATCGGCACAACTTGTATGTTATTTCGCCCGCTATGAAGATCATACATATCGATAGTTTGCATGTAGGGATGGACTTTATCTTTGGATCGTTCCAAGAATGGTTTGGCGTCCTGGAAACTCGTACCGGGTCTGTACACTGCACCCTGAGCGCCTCCCAGTGGGAAAATGCGTTGGGCCACGCTGGATTTTCAGACACTCTGTTACTCACATCTGCCAGTGCGGCAGTGGCCCATCTGGCCTTCATATGCCGAAGCAATGGGGAGCCTTTGTCTACGAGACACCTTCTCGGCAACAAAGCCCTCGAGGCTCTTTCGAGCGCATCGTCACCGTCACCGCCTTTACCACCTTACTCTGAGATCGATTCGAGGCTCCTAAATGAATCATTCGTATCGCTCGTACAAGAAAAGAAGACCGGAATTATGGGTGACTATGCTGCGTCCGAACAACCACTATCTGCGTCGACGGATGTGGGTGAACAGAATGTCATTCTCCGACACTTCACAGCCGGAGGTGAAGTTGCTCTTGTCGACTTCATTTCTTCCCTGGACTCCAGCACACCCATACACCTTGTGGCTATATACCGACATGAAGGCAAGCAATGCTGCGGTGTTGGGATTGGCGAGAACCCTCCGTCGGGAGTACCCCACGTGGACCATTTACACCGCCATCTTCCCCAGTTCATGGAACGTAGCAGAACAAGAGGTCTACGTTCGACCACAACTGCTCGCGTTGCCGTGGGTGGACTCTGAGGTGATGATTGACGTGAACGGGACAATATGCATGCCGCGCATTGTGAAGGCCGCTTCTTGTCGGATGTAACTGCGTGGCAGTAATCCGAGGTACAGACGTCTGGTGGGCTTACCCAGCGGAAATTGGCCCCAGCGATGTCGGAGTATGTTGAATATAGGTCTCTCGATGGTGGTACCTACGTGGACCGAATTTGTCGGACGGGTGACAGCTGTAGGCACTGGCGTATCCGATAGATACATCGTCGGACGCAGGTAAGGTCATTCGTTCTCATCTTAACAACTTGCTGCATGATGCTTCTCAGGGTATTCGGTGCGACGAATTCGCCGCAATGAAACGTCATCGTCTGCAATCGTGCCAAGCTTGCTGTCGTTCCTAACGACATGGACACCACCATCGCAGCGGCGCTGGTGGGTAGACTGGTGTAGACTGGTGTTCTTGTCTCTCGCCGTCGCCGTACTTCGACTGAAGATTCATTTCGACGTCTGCAGGCTGATCATTTTTCGAAGGGTTCACATCGGTATCTGAAATCTTCAACAAGAACACCGAAAGAATGCACCCTTGGTCCGAAAAGTCTCACGAATCACCATTTGTACTGTCGTTGACAGCAGAAGTTCACGGTAACCAGAAGGCCTCCGATCTCGGGACCGATGCTGTAGCTAGTGACATACAATAGAAACAAGAGAGATTGCTGGTCGTTGTTCGTATGTAGAGATCTTGCGTCTGACATGACCGTACAGACAAGCTGAGCGAAATCATGAGAGAATAGACAATCAGTACGATGAGTAAAACAAACCGTCAGGAGACCAGCCGCCCCCACTCCTGCGATACCCCTTCCAATCAGGAGCATGGAGCTCCTATACTAAGGGCGCTTCCGACGAGAAACAAAAGCAAAGAATGGCAGGAAGACGGTATAAGACAGCAGATAGGAAGTACAGTTGAAAAGGTCATAATGCATTGAGTATTTGGCGGGTTCCCAGGCTAGGCATTATGACCTTTTCAACTGTACCGATATTGCTGCGAGCACGGGTCGGGTTTATTCCATGGATCCCAAGACAATGCGAACCTTTGCAGGGCAAGGGCATTGAATACAGACTATTGGTCCAAATAGTAAGATAACGAAGCGCGCAACGTTTCCACGACTTACGGCGATGCGGGACTGCGCTGTCGCAACAACTACAGACGTAATGGTTTAGAGGTTCTGCAAAGGAATCGTGAGGAATCGATCGTGCCTGTATAATCAAGTCTTTCTAGCATCACTGGGAGGAGCAGCGCAAGCACCAACTTCCAGTCCACCGACCCCCAAAGCTGCGGGACTGCACTGGTATCTGCAGAAAATGGAATATAACTATTGATGAAGTGTATTCGTATGTGTCCCTTACCTTTGTCCTTGCTCTTTCCGAGTCCAACTTGAAATGGCTTCGACCTGAAGCCTGTGTATTTGGGTTACCGCTGCATGGTGTGGGAATCTCACTCCCTATCTAGCCGACGCTTAGTTGGTCTAAGCGCTGGGTGCTCGTGCCTCGCTCACAGCCCAACCATTCAGGGAGTGCGTCTGAGAGCCGAAGTGGGTGGTCGAAAATCCAGAAACATTCATACAGGTCGCAGCCGCCTGCTGTTCGCCCCTGATTTGGCCGCGGCTGATCCATGCCGAAAGGGGAGAACCACTCGACACATGCGATGTGCACCGGCACGAGGGCTCGGAAGAAGTGGTATTCAATCATAATGTTCCGAGTAGTATGTACTACTCGATTGGGTGAGAAGGCCCGCGAACTGCTGTGCTCGGGGTCGCTTGTCTTCCCGCCGGCCTGGATGGATTTAGACAGTGAGGAGCAGCATGATATTCAAGGTATTCCGCAATATGCAAGCTGGCGAGCTGTCGCCTGAGTGCAACTCATTCACCGTTTGTAGTGTCCATAGTAGTCTGATTCAAGTTACCAGTCTATGTCCATAGAGGCGTTATCAACATTTCAGCCTGTCCTAAATGGCGTACTAAATGTGAATTCGGTACAGTCTAAACTTGAAGTTTGATAGTACGTTTCTCGCGCTTCGTACTAATCAGTAGATCTCCATTTAGTTCAGCCCTCAACATTGCTATTCCGTTGTGTAAGTTGTAGTTTACGCTGGTTTGCTTGTGACAAAACAAAAGGGTGATCTAGAGCACGAGGCAGAGCTGCTGCAAAAGTTTCAAACGCGTGCACGAAAGTACTCTCAGCCTCGAGTCGAGGTGGAACTGTCTGTACTAATGCTGTCCGGCGCTCGTAGACGCTAATCCCGCGTGCTTCTTTATGTTCCTGGTGCAATTACAATAGGTAGATATCTGATGTTCGTTTGGTGCAACCCTCGAGAAACTGGGATACAACTCTGAGTCAGTGGTGTTTCTAAGCAAGGAGGAGAGGCATCAATCATCCATTCAGCAGCTGTCAGTGTATTCAACTTGCATTTCCTCCCTTCCAGAGTTCCATGGTTCGACGAATGGTTCGTGTGCTGGTCCTGCGACCCTAGCAATCTGTCTTAGCCCAAGATGAGATGACATTGTAATCATATCTGCTCCTTGGCTGCGCGGGCCCGCGGGGGATATATGAAGACGGTTTCCGTATGGCATTCAACCGCATTATGTAACTCATCTAAATTTATAACTGTGGGTGGCTGATCTGAGTCTGGCTTTCCATAATTAGGGAATTTCAGCTTTGCTCAGCGGCCTTGTGCCAGTAAACCAGCGTAAACCAAAACCTAAGTCACACTCGCTGGAAAGCGGTGTACACCCCTTGGGCATAGTTTGATAATGTCTCTAACTACTTTATGCTCTATGGGTCTGGCTTACTAGGCATTCTCCCAGTCGAATATCGAATCTAGCTTCTGAGGGGGCACACTAGTACTCCTTAGTAGCAATGTTTGTCTCCGCGCAACGATCTTAGTCCGTATCGCTGATACCTGCACTCATCAGATCGACTTGTTAATGCGTTGCTTGCTGTTGTGGCCCGAGCCAGGCCAGTTTGGTCGTTCGCTCCGCCATTATATTACTGGACACAAGGTTCATATGGAAGCTCTTAGACCTCGCAAAGGGCATCACACTAGCGCCTTCACTGGTCCGATCTGACCCCATCGTGTGTTAGCGCCAGAAGACGAACGATCCTGGACACCATGTCTGGATCACTTCATGTTGTTGGTACCATTGTATCACGACACCCCAGGTTGGGATAATTACCTCGGGCTGTGAAACATGTCAGGGAGCCGGCGAAACGTAAGATGCTATTCGACAAGGAGGATGAATAAATCCCTAACCTCTAAATATGCGTGGAAAGCTCACCCAACGTAACCTATGTCCCGATGATGCGGATGTAGACATTCCCTGACCATCAGAAAAATCTCAAGCATCCCAAACGGAGAACAAGCACTCGGCGGATCTCGTAGATACCACTGGTTATAGAACCACCCTCACCATCGATGGATTCCACGTTCGAACTTCCCCTCCTCTATCACGGGTCAAAACAGCGAAAGTACGACTAACCTAATGGGATGGACATGTGCATGAGCTCAGATCGGCCATATCAGGTTCAGTCGTATCATAATCGCGAAGTAACCTTCCATGGTTTCTATCGATTCGGGCGCCACCATTTCAGGGTGTGCAAAGAGCTGTGAACATCAAGACAGGATCTGCGGCAAACAAGTGTTACAGGTCCGAAAGATGACACACCCAATCGTTGTTCTACCCTCTGCGCCCCCGACAGCTAAAATTGGCAACTGACACTCTCATCCTCGGCCTAGAAAGTCAGCTTTAGTCTCAAGGTGCATAGTGGGACAGTTGAATTTGCTCGTGGCTGAATGTAACGGGAAAGGTAGGAGGGATGCGTAAGATTACTAAGTTATGTATGAAAAATAAGCCACCACTACTGAGTGATGACTAAGCCTGTTTGGTTTTGTACGACCAAGGACATCAAACATTTTTACGACCAACGACGAGGAGGAGTCACCAAACTTTCAGGTCAGCGAGAAAGTTTCAAGTTGATTGGAAGAAACACACATCTTATCTGACCAACCTACAAAGAAACTGTATGACAAGACCTTTCGCAATTGTTAGCAAACACAGGCGGCCGGCCTTCAAACAGCACCTCCGACATAGTTCCACACGCACACACACACACGCACATATTGGAACTAAGGGAGTAAGAGTCGGTCCATAGGTAAGTGCCCATGAACTAACTACGAGTTACCACCGTGACACAAATAGGGACGTCTCATCGGTTGTAGCGCACGAAAGCGTAACTGGGAAAATATTTCAAGTTTTCAACAATTTCCCGCTTCCGCCTGCTTGCAAGGTCCGTCGAGCAGTTTGTGAATGATGGGCTCGTACGTGTCACTGTTTGGAAGAGGATATATGGTACCCAGCAAAATTGTGGTCGAGACTCCGCTCATGAAGAGCGTTTCGAATGGCGAGTTTCTCACGATGACACCGAGAAGATCGTCCTAAGTGTGACAGAGATACCCTCTGGCAGCATTTAGCCTTTGGAGCAGCCTGACTAACGTCAATCAGGCCTCAAGGCCTTAGGCGTCCGCCTTGGTGCCAGATTCTCATCGCTTCAGCGATGCAGTAATTACGCACCTGAATGATCACACGAGCACTGGTCAAACATTGCAAAACGCCGTCACCGCAACGCCCCGAATCTAGCTGAATCAGCTAACGGAGCAAGTCAACGAAATCCTCGGAAATCATGGGATAATGAAATCTGAAAATTTCGAAATCGTAAGTAAAGCTCCGTATAGTTAGCCCATCCAACAACTCCACTCGACCGACTCGGTAAGTCGGAGATTTCTTGTTCTCAACCATATCAGACTTCCCAAACGGTTCACCACCGTCTCGAACTTTGTATTTCTAGCATGTTGAATACATATTTGCAAGGTGGGCCTGGGAATTTGCTGGAGTATGCGTAGTATAAAGGTGCACACGGGGGTGCACTGACATGCAGGCAAAATTTTTTTGCTTTGATCGTTTTCTTCAACAGAATCAGTACCTTTCAACATCATATACAATGTCACTCAATCGAACCTTGGAGAATATGGCCAAGGATACCCCAAGCTATGCGAATCCTGATCCGCGTGCTGTAGCTGTCGTGGGTAAGTAACATCTCGGCAGCCGTCACCTTGCTGTGTCCATTTATGCTGCCCTATAGGCATGTCTATCAGTGCGCCCGCGGGTCTTGACCATGGGATTGACACTGAAGAATTCTACCGTTTCCTCCAAGATCGAGGATCTGGTATCATTACCGTTCCTGGTGATCGCTGGAATGCCGATGCATTTCGTGGCACAGGGCCGGGAAAGATTTCTTTTGTGAGTTATATCTCCCTCTCCGCGGTCAACATATCTGATTAGTCTTTATCTGGCAGACAAAGGGAGGGTTTATTCCCGACCTCAGATACGGCGACCCTCAAGAGTTCAGTATCACTCCTGTAGAAGCCCACCAAATGAGTACCACTCAGATGCTTCTGTAAGATATATCTTGAATGTCACAGCATGATAACTGATGCGTCGTCTAGCCTCCATCAGGCTTTCAATGCCCTGCAGCGCAGTGGCGTTGACCACCGTGGTACGAACACAGGCGTTTACATTGGTTCCGGTAGGTTTCTTATTACCTGGAATGCATCGGAGTCGTATTAAGGGTTTCGACACGCGATATAGCATCTGGCGAGTCGCTATTCGAGATGGACATATGCCAGGCTGGAGGTATGTATCCTAATTGTCAAGTAACATAGCTCTCCATCTTATTCATCGCAGCATACTACATTACCGGGACAACCAACTCGATCGCAGCCAACAGGATTAATTATGTGTTTGATCTACTCGGTCCGTCCATGCCGGTGGACACGGCCTGTTCTTCATCGTTGGTGGCGATGCACCTCGCCATTCAGGCCATACGCAACGGTGATTGTGACCAGGCCGTGGTAGCTGGCGTCAATGCCGTTCGAAGTGTACTCGACTGCGCGTCATTCAGTCAGTTGGGCGTGTTAAGTCCTGACTGTGTGTCGAAGTCTTTCGATGACGACAATAACGGTTATGCGCGTGGTGACGTTGGTACGTTGGGACTCTCAATATCGCGTTCCAGTCAAGTAATATTTGTTTAGCCAGTGCTGTTGTAATCAAGCGCCATGACCTTGCTGTCAAGGACCTCAATCACATTCATGCCACGCTTGTTGGGACTGCGCTGACGTCATGTGGATCCATCATGGGCTCCCTCACCACACCCAGTCCTGCAGCACAGGAAGCTGCGATTCGGCTCTCATATCGGGACGCGGGTCTCCAACCTCATCAAGCAGATTTCGTCGAGCTGCACGGAACAGGGACGGTCGTCGGTGATTCTACAGAAGCGAACGTTGCAGGTGCTGTGTTTTCAGAGGGCCGAAATGGAAGGGAGATTCTCATCGGGTCTGTGAAGAGTAATGTTGGTCACGGCGAGCTGGGGCATGTATTTCCTTTTCTTCCCGAGTTTATCTCCATCTGACCATCCGTGAAGTGCATATATGACGTCCTTGGTCAAGGTAAGAAGTGCTGAATACCATTTTGCATGCCTATGCCTAACACCATCCGTCCCAGGTGGTGATGATGTTGGAGAACAAACAGGTTCTTCCGAACGGCTACTTCAAGAAACCTTCGACCAGGATTAATTTTGAGGGATTTAATCTTCGCGTTCCTGTTACCGTTGAGAAATTCGTTCCGGCTGACGCCACACTGGGCCGGATTGCGTCAATTTCGAGCTATGGATTTGGAGGTGCGCGGAATGCCTTGGTACCATTCTCTCAAACTCACCTTTACTTGTCAGGTGCGGGTGGTCATACCGTTCTCCGTGAGCATGAACCACGACCCACTCTGCCGGGTAATATCACTTTGCGAGAGCCGCTGTACCTCTTCGCAGTAGGTGTGTACCGGGCTGAGTTCCTTATGTGGACTGAGCTAAATGAAACTTGGGACATTTGTGCAGGTGGCCTGTCGCCGAAGGCATGCAGTACTCTTGTCGACAAGTACAAGGAGGACTACGAGGACGTGGCCCCTCTCGCACTCTGCGAGCACTTAGGCAACCGCGCGAAGCAACTCACCTGGAGAACCTTTGCTGTTGCAGACTCTATTCAAGCTGCGACGTTCCCGGAACCCGTCCTGGTGCCCAAGCGCCCCAATCCGATTGTATTGTGTTTCTCAGGTCAAGGCCCACAGCACTGGCAGCAAGGCCGGGAGTTGTATTATACGTTCAAGGTGTTCCGTGACAGCATCGACGAGTGCGACCGAGTGCACGTGGAGTACACGGGGGAATCTTTCCTTCAGAAGACAGGTCTGTTCAAGCCCAATGCCCCAGTGGATTCCCCACTGGCGACCAGCCTGCTGTGGCCCTCCGATATCACTTCAATCGCTCTCACTTTCTTCCAAATCGCGCTCTTTGACCTTCTGGTGTCCCTTGGTTTAAAGCCCAATGCAGTGGTTGG
The DNA here is from genome assembly GCA_014904935.1 of Melanogaster broomeanus. Classification (NCBI taxonomy): domain Eukaryota; kingdom Fungi; phylum Basidiomycota; class Agaricomycetes; order Boletales; family Melanogastraceae; genus Melanogaster; species Melanogaster broomeanus. The sequence goes on along the minus strand of MU123738.1, from coordinate 45,315 downwards.
CCACTCAGTGGGAGAGACGGCGATTTTATACGCGTCTGGCGCTGTCCCTCGCAGCGTGCGTGGCCGAATAATCTAATCTTCAAGACTGGATGCTGACAACGGTTTCCGTCTTCATTTAGATGGCCGTCAAACTGGCGATTGCTCGCGGCAAGGCGCTCGCTATGGTCGACAACACCGGGGGCGGCATGGTGGTTATCTCCGGATGCAACGCCGACAAGGTGCGCAACTACGTGGAGACCGCCATTGTTTTCGCCGGGCTGGGCGAACACTCTGCGCGCCTGTATCTTGCTTCATTTAACAGCCCCAATGATACCGGCGTATCTGGCGCCGAGACTCATGTGGACGCATTCGTGAGCTTCATCAAACAGTGGGTGAATGGTGTTGCCGCGCATAAGCTGCGCATCAACACTGCGGTCCACTCTCCATTCGTCGACCCCTGTGAGACCCAGTTCCGCCGAGACTTGGAGGCTATCTTTGCAGAGTATCCTGGCCCTCACGTCCCCATCACCCCGACGATGTCTACGGTCACAGCGGAATTCATAGTAGACTCGTACACACCTGATTATTTATGGAACAACCTCCGTCAGCCCGTGCTTTTCTCTTCCGCGATACCGAAGATTATCGAGAGATTTGGGGAATCGACGGTATTCGTCGAGGTCTCCCCTCATCCCGTTCTTTCGCAAGTGAGTGATTGTTCTCGGCGTGCACGCCGTGGAGTGATAACTCATCGTCCAAACCATATGTGCAGTACATCAAGTCGATGGGTGCCCTCGATGTGTTCCCTGCCAGCAGGCGCCCACCGTCTCTGCGCCACGTCAAACCTGGTTCTAGCACCCTCGTCGAGGTTCGTGTGTTGCTGGAAGTCCTGGGTAACCTGTTGCTGCAAGGGGTCAACAGCGTTAGTGTTAGATTGTGTGACGGTCGGCTACACACTGACATCCTATCGCACGATCCAGATCAATTTTTCCGGATTGACTGGTTGCCCAGAAATGAATTTCGACGGTCCTGCATATCCCTTCAACCGGAAACAGTGGCTCTTTGGCATGGATGAACCTTCTTACGTCCGCAGGCTATTGCCAAAGGAGAGACCTCTGAATTCGACGCGACTCCGCGTCAGCCCTCTGTTGCCCGAACCTTGGATGGGCGATCATGTTATTGACCACACCGTAAGTGTACTCCCCGATAGGATTTCCCCGACTAATTTCTGCATAAGAATTTGATTCCCGCAGCCGCTTATCTCGAGATGGGTCTCGAGTTCCCTGACGTCACACACCTGTATGATTGCCGGTTCCCAGCGATGTATGTCCTCGAAGAGTCGGGACCGCCAGGTACCTTGGAAGTATCTCATGCAGGAAACTCCTGGTGGGTCAAGTCGTCGTCACAGATGCTCAAGACACAAGGGGACATGGAGTGGACGCGGATTGGACCCACCTTCGATGTCCTCCATGCCCACGGCAAGTTAGGTTATGGCCCCATTGAACTTGGCCCGGACGCCATCACACACGTTGATGTTGACGCGTTGTTGGCGCGTTGTACCCACACCTTTGACGGCGATACAGTTACCGATATGTTGGCCGGGATGACACAATTCGGACCAGAGTATGTTGTCCACATCGGTGCAGCCATCACCACGTGTTCACATTTAGATAGGTTCAAACGGATCCTCAAAGTGTGTTTCAACGACAAGGAAGCCCTGGCGTACATCAGGGGTCATGTAGATGGACTGAATCGCACCGATTACGCCTTCCATCCCGCTCTCTTAGATGCGATTTTCCAGGTGTGTAACAGTGAATTTCCGGTAAATATCATTCTCGTTCTCATGATATTGCTTTGCAGTCAAGTACTTCATGGGAATTGGTGCGAAGAGTTTCTTCATTCAAAACGTTCCTCATTGACATGTAAGCAGTTCGGCGATAAACTACGTCTCGTCAAGATGGAGCAGATACAGGTATCATCCAGGTCTACCGCTGCTGTCCGTTTCAGATGCTTATCTCGCGACAGCTGCCGCACTCGGTCAAGCGCATATTCCGCAATGATGGCAGTGGAGCTCCTCTGGTTTTGCCAGAGGTATTCTTGTGCTACACTGTACTGCAAGAGTGGTCGCCTGAGTTCTGGGTTATCGACATTCACGTTTTGGGAGAAGATCATTCTGTCATATTCACGGTGGAAGGTGTGAATTGGCTCATTCTTCTCTAATCATTGTATATTCATATGTCGTTTGGGAAGGCCTCCGATTCGAGCTCGTGCAGCAACAGCATGGGTGGCCCAGTGTGCATTACAAGATGCTCTGGCAACCTCGAGACTTGCCTCCGTTGAACCTCGAGGGACTTATGGTCCTTCCTGAGCCCACAGCGCTATTTGAGGCAGGCGAAGTTCTGAAAGTCCTTGATCAACTTGCCTTGCACTATACAAGGCAGACTCTGGAGTGCGTCGATAGGTCCTTTGCCTTGTCAGGTTTCTCACGAGTAAAACAGTGTCCTTCCTCGCGACTGTGCTCCTATTTCGCATGACCGGAAGCTCTATTTGGAGTGGGCGCACGTAGTCAGCAGGAAATCGCAAGAGAGTGTCAGCATCGTGCCGGTTCATCTGCAAGACAAATACGAGGCTCTGTTCGAGCTTACGCGGAGAGTCGGTACCGCACAGAAGGGTCAGTCAATCTACTTTAGTTTTACAACCTCGAAAATTGACACTTCCACAGAAATCATGGTCACATCGACCGCAGCAGTTGAGCAACTGTTCGTCGACGACTTGATGAGCAAAATTTACGAACATCCGCCTTTCGTTGGCTCGGTGTTTGACGAGACTCTCGCTCGGTTTCTCAACCTGGTGCAGAACGCGATGAAGTCCGGGAAGCAGGTTGTCCGGGTCCTGGAGGTAGGAGCGGGTACCGGCAGGCTCACCGCGTTGCTCGGTCAAGCATTACTGGAGGCCAATTTGCCGGAAGGGTTCTACGTCGATTACGTCTGCTCCGATATCAGCATATCCCTAGCCCAGGAAGCCGCAGCGAAATGCCCGTGGCCTAATGTAACTGCGAAAGCACTCGACCTCAATGTTCCGGTCAACGAACAACGCGTGGACCCTGGAAGTTTCGACATCGTTGTCGCGTTTGATGTCCTGCATGCCACTTCCGACATTCACGGAACGTTGGTGACTATTAAAGACCTGCTCTGCTCCAACGGCCACGCCGTCGTCCTCGAACTGGATGGTAATTCGTTTGCATCTGGCGCCATCGGCACAACTTGTACGTTATTTTGCTCGCTATTAAGATCACACATGTCGATAGTTTCTATTAGGGATGGACTTTATCTTTGGATCCTTCCAGGAGTGGTTTGGCGTCCTCGAAAGTCGCACCGGGTCTGCACACTGTACCCTGAGTGCATCCCAGTGGAAAGATGCGTTGGGCCACGCTGGATTTTCGGACACTCTGTTGCTTACGTCTGCCAGTGCGGCCGTAGCCCATCTCGCCTTCATAAGTCAAAGCACTGGGGAGCCCTTTTCTACCACCGACCTTGTCGGCAACACAGACCGCAAGACCCCTGCGAGCGCATCGTCATCGTCGCCCCATTTACCCCCTTACTCCGAGGTCGATTCGGGACTCCTAACTGAATCATTCGTATCGCTTATACACGAAAAGAAGACCGGAATTATTGGCGACTTTGATCCGTCTGAACAACAACTATTTGCCTCCACGGATGCTGGTGAACCGAATGTCCTTCTCCGACACTTCACAGCCGGAGGTGAAGTTGCTCTTGTCGACTTCATTTCTTCACTGGACTCCGCACGCCCATACATCTTGTGGCTGCATACTGACATGAAGGCAAGCAATGCTGCGGTGTTGGGATTGGCGAGAACTCTCCGTCAGGAGTATCCGGGGTGGACAATTTATATCGCCATCTTCCCCTGTTCATGGAGCGTAGCAGAACAAGAGGCCTATGTTCGACTGCAACTGCTAGCGCTGCCGTGGGTGGACTCTGAAGTGATGATTGACGAGAACGGGACAATACGCGTGCCGCGCATTGTGAAGGCTCCTTCTTCTCGAATGGAACTGCGCGGCAGTAACCCGGTTCAATTCCGGGGTACAGATGTCTGGCGAGCTTATCCGGCGGAAATTGGCCCCAACGATGTCGAAGTATCTGTTGAATATATAGGTCTCTCCATGGTGGTACCTACGTGGACCGAATTTGTCGGATGGGTAACAGCCGTGGGCACTGGCGTATCCGATAGATACATCGTCGGACGCAGGTAAGCTCGTATTCGTTCCCATCTTAACTGCTTGCTGCACGGCGCTCCTCAGGGTATTCGGCACTACGAATTCGCCGCAAGGAAACGTCATCGTCTGCAACCGTGCCAAGCTTGCTGTCGTGCCGGACGACATGGGTACCACCACAGCGGTTGCGCTGGTGGGCAGACTGGTGTTCTTGTCTCTGGCCGTCGTCGAGGTAGTACGCGCCTCTTCGAAGACAGCCAAAGTGCTCCTACACGCTGGTCAATGCACCCCCGCTGCCATTGCAACATGTGCCTTCTTGCACGCCAGCGGCTTCGAGGTGGCTGTAAGTGTAAGCGACGCCTCGACATCTCACGGCGTGCTAGATGCAGCCCCTTCATTTATCTCTTCGAGGTACCACACGTGGACATCGTACCTGCGCACTTGGGCTCCTTGCGGCGTGGACATTGTCTTCAATTTCGACGAGGATAAAAACGTTGCGAGACAGACTATGGAATTGCTGTCTCCAAGAGCGAAGTTCGTTCAGATTGACGGAGAATTACCTTGTTCTCTTCCTTCTGGCCGTCACTATGTATCAATTGATAATGGCGCCATTGCGGCAGAGGACAATTGCCTCCACCGTACCCCGAAGTCTTCGTTCCTGCAGTCATCGCTGCGCTCTCTCCGTCTCTGGACGTCTACGATCTGTCCCAACTCGCTGCCGCTGAAGCTCAATCACGTCTACCTTCAACGGGCAATCGCACTGTGCTAATCGAAACGCAGACGATAGACCCACACCTTTCGGTTCTCAAAGGCGGAGTTCTCAGAGGGACGCCTGCTTTCAATCCCCGAGCGTCCTACGTTATCATTGGTGGTATTGGTGGATTAGGTCTCAACATCGCCCGGTGCTTGGTCGACAATGGGGCCAAGCACGTCATCCTCACATCGAGATCCGGGGAATCGGTACCTTTACCATTTCCGTTCAATATCTGTTCTGAAAGCGATTAACTTTCCAGGCCTTTGCATCTCACAAGTTGGACCGCGAGAAGCTACTTCTCAGATCTTTGCGAGCAGAAACGGGCGTGACGATCGATCTTCGCGCGGTGGATGTCCTCGATGGTGACAAAACGAGAGAGCTTTTCTCAAACCTGGAACATCCGGTCGCCGGTATCTTCTACGTGGCCGTGCGCCTCAACGACCAAGTTTTCGCCAATCTGCAAACTGAGGAAGACTGGAAAGCTGGCAAGCATATTTGCTGCTCACCTAACCCGTACATTAACCCACACTCTCAGTCTATGATGTTAAGATCAAAGGGGTCGAGGTCCTACTTGAAGCGGTTAATCCACGATGCTTGGACTTCCTCGTGCTCACTAGCTCTATGGCCACTATATTTGGTTCACCGGGTAATACCCGCCTACATTACCGCAGAACACAAATGCTAACACATCCACGTAGGCCAGGCGAACTATGCGGCTGCTCAAACACATATGGAGGCGCTGGTGACGGACCTTCCCAACGCAGTCGCAATAACTGTCCCTCCTATCGTGAGTTTCCAGATTCGGACTATGGCCAGAGTTACTTATGATCTGGCAGACCGATGGAGGCATCTTCGTCCGGAGCTTACCTACAGGCAAGGGTCGCAACGCGGCGCTCGACAAAGTAGGTCGCTGTCTTAACGTTTTACTTGTGACGTTAATCAGTCCTTTTAGTACAAGAACCTTGGGATGATGGGGTACCGCGTTGCTCAACACTGCGTGGACGCCATTTGGACCCTCAACTCAGATGCGTACAGTTCGGTATATATACCCCCAACTGACTGGAAGGAGGTCATGCAGCGTTGAGTTCATTTTCTCTTGCTTCCTGGTTGAGTCGCTTACTGTTTCTAAAATTAGTTGGTATACCTGACTATCACCTGTCGTCACTTCGCCATTTGCTGGCCAAGGAGACCATCGAGAGTTCGTCGACGGGAAAGGAGTTGTCCATTCGCGCGACATTGGCGTCGGTGCTGGCTCTCAACCAGAACGAAATCATGGACAATGTTCCGCTTTCCAGCTATGGTCTTGACTCGCTTACGTCCGTGCGCCTGAGCGGGATCCTTAAGGCGGATTTCGGTATGAATGTCACGCAACTTCAGCTGCTCGGGAACGCAATGACTGGTGCGCTTTCTTTTTCTGCCGCCTTCCACAATGTATCTTCATATTGTTTTTAGTCCTACGGTTGATAGCTTTGCAAGAGCAACACCTACTTGCCGCATCTTCTACGACTCTGGAGACCGCTAGCAGAGATACACAAGTGTTGGCCAGCGACGGGGTCCACGAAGTTGACCTAGACCAGACGATCGTTCGATTGAACAACGTCACGGATGGTAGACCGTTGTTCCTTATCCATGGTGCAGGCGGTGGCGTCCTTGTCATGCTGAAAACTGCGGAGATGATTTCCTCTCCTGTGTACGGTGTGCAAGATACTTCTGAGGCACCCATTGACGGAACTCTCGAGCGGCTGGCCTCGTTCTATCTCCAGAAGATCAGAGCAAAGCAGCCCACAGGTCCCTACCGTTTGGGTGGTTTTTCATTTGGTGCGTCGCTCAGTCTTATCTTGCCAGGCAGGCTCAAACTTTCTTTCTCAGGAACCTACTTGGCCTTCATCATTGCTCAAATGCTCCGGCAGACAGGAGAGACTGTCGAATTGCTTATCATGCTTGATGGGTCGCCAGCCGTTTTCCGCTACTTAGCAAAGACAATCCTGACAGTCAACATACAAGACGAGGTGAGATTTTCTGTCCGACGTCTCCATCGTGCTCCACTAATATCATGACAGTTCATGGCTGCCATCCGCGACCTTTCTACCAGCGGGGCGCTGGACAACGGCGAAGAGCTGGGGGCAATGTTCGAGAGCCATTTCGGGGGGGTTTCTGAGGGCACCTCCAGCAGCAAATTCGTGTCTCAGTTCGCCCGTACATACGTCACACACGTGCTGATGGCCGTCCGAGCGTCCATCGAGGGGCTACGATGTGAGGAAGCTGGCAAGGCAGCTTGGCCCGCAACGCGGACAGTAGTCATCCGTGCAAGCAAGGGCACGGGATCTCAGGCAGTGTCGGAGGGCCTCTCCCCTGCCTTCGATGTCGACTTATCTGTCCCAGATGTGGAGTTGTACAACCTAGAGGGTACGCATTTCGGGATTTTTAACCCGCAGTCTGGACTACCACAGCTTCTCGACGGGATTTTGAGGTGTTGAATAGGTTTATTGCAAGTGATACCTACTAGATCTGCCCCATTGGTATTCCATCAGCATTATGCGAAGTATACATAGTTTTCCATCATTACAAACTCATTCGTCCAATTGATTTTCACACCGTGAATTTTCAATGTTTTGTTTGAACCTTGTGTAAGATACATTAAGTAACCATTTGGTGGATATGGTTTGTAGATTCACTTGGCTTCGCTCAGCAACACTAGTCACCTCAGTGACTTTGCCTCTCGTCGCGTCGTATTTTCTGACTAAACGAAAACTAATTGATTACAGTAACGTCGCTGAACTTTGTATTGTCTCTAAATGGGAAAGTAACAGATACGTCGTGGTCGCAAAAATAATATTTTGTACAGGGTTATCATGAGACTTGAAAACTGACCAGGTGTGGTGACCGGAAGAGTGGTGGCCGATAGCATAGATTCTTCATGAGGCGTCGGGATCAACAGGAGCCTTAGACTGAGGATTCATTTCAACGTCCGCAGGCTGATCATTATGCGGAGGGTTCACATCGGTATCCGGAATCTTCGACAAGAAGGACCGAAAGAATGCACCCCACCCCGAGCCAGGGGATCAACGAGATGAAGCTCCACCGAACCCCGGTCCGAAAAGCCTCACGAATCACCATTTGTACCGCCGTCGGGAAGCCGTCCAGCGTAGTCACCGAGCTCAGACCTCCGCTGTCTAGCAGCCCTACGAGGGTGGCGAGATCCGATCCAGAGAGGGCGCCGGTGCTGATCTGGTTCAGAATTTAGGAGTTGACTTTGGCGTTCATCACGGTGAAGCATTGTGCTAGTCCGATGGTACCTCCCAACGTGCGGAACTAGGGAAAGGAATGGCAGATGTCAGTGTCGTGTGAAATCGTTGTTGGGATGGGGACGTACGAATAATAACATCGCGCTCACGATAGCGACATGATCAGGTTTCGTGAACCGCGCTTGGACCGCCGAAGCAGCTGAAGTGAGGCCGACACCAACGCCAGCCATTGCCATGAAGCTGATTGTCGTAAATCAAGGCCCATAGGAAAGAGGGAAACGTACGGACCCGTTCACCTCTCCCTACATATCCCGTTGCATGGCCATCTGGATCAGACCAACTCCCACTGTCATAATCACTGATCCAAGGACGATGGGATAAACGGGCTGTAACTGACAGTTAGTAATATCCTGTGTGTTCCTCCGGAAACGTAGACTGACCTGTCTGAAAATTTTAATCATACGGATCGAGAGTACAATTCCACCTCCCTGGTGAAAATGTGAGGAAGAAAAGACTGGAGAGCAACACGACTTACGAGACCAGGCGCGAAGTAGAGGAGCTGAATTCCAGCCTCAGCTGGTGGCAGGCCAGCAACGAGAGTCACAAAAATTGACACGAAGTAGAACATGACGAACATGACGACGTGAACATTTCGATTGGCATCATCGGTCTGGCACGGAAGACGCCTATCTTTCCGGCAGGTGACAGATGCTTTCTCTCAAGAACGATTTCCCAAATCAAGCACAGAATGATCAGGATGGCGCCGATGATGACGTTGGCGATAACGCGCGCAGTTTTCCAGTTGTCATTGGGGCCCCATCCCAAAGCCAGTAGAACGAGGATACCACCGGCGATAAATAGGAACGTGCCGATCCAGTCGATGAACACGAGCTTGGATATACATGTGTTTGCACGATTGCTGGAGGGAAGGGCCTCGCCCTCTTGTGGGGCATGGACTTTATTACGGAAGATGAAGCACAAACACATCGCAACAGCGGTGCATGGCAGGCTAAGAACCGCGATGAGCGTCGTTTCTTGCCACCATCTATGAAATCTCTAACTTGATTCCGAACACCCAGCGGAAGTTCACGGTGACCAGAAGGCCTCCGATCTCGGGACCGATGCTGTAACCAACGGCGTACAATAGAAACAACAGAGATTGCTGGACGTTGTTCGTATTTAGAGATTTTGCGTCTGACATGATTGTACGGACAAGCTGAATGAAATTATGAGAGAATAGACAATCGGTAAGGTGAATAAAACAAACCGTCAGGAGACCAGCCGCCCCCACTCCTGCGATACCCCTTCCGATCAGGACCATGGGCACGTTGACCGCTCCTGTACTAAGGGCGCTTCCGACGAGAAACAAAAGCAAAGGTATTTGAAGGCCGAAATGGCGGCCATATATGTCGGCGATGGAAGCAAAGAATGGCAGGAAGACGGTGGAAGACAGCAGAGAGGAAGTACCGATATAGCTGGAAGTACAGGTCAGGTTTATTCCATGGATCCCAAGACAATGCGAACCTTTGCAGGGCAAGGGCATTGAATACAGACTATTGAGCTAACAGTGAGATAAGATAACGAAGAGCGTAACGTTTTCACGACTTACAGCGATGCGGGACTGGGCTGTTGGGACAACTACAGACGCAAGGAGTGAGAAGTTGCTCTGCGAAGGAATGGTGAGGAATCGTACCTGTATAATCAAGTGTTTCGAGCATTACTGGGAAGAGCAACGCAAGCACCAACTTCCAGTCCACCGACTTCCAAAATCCTGGCGGCTGCGTGACTGCATTGGTATCTACAGAAAATGGAACTACATATAATTGTTGCTAAAGTGTACTCGGATGTGTCCCTTACCATTGTCCTTGCTCTTTCCGAGTCCAAATGGGAGCTTCGACTTCAAGTTCATGGGGTCGTGAGGAAGAACGTCTGAGAGCCGAAGTGGGCCAATTCCAGAAGCTGCATTGATACGTGTGTGCCGTGTGCCCGGTAGTGTGTGGCCCTAAAGTTGAAAGGGCCGCGGGCTGAGTGCTGAGGCATGGCGAAAGGCCTGGGGGAGCTCCACTCGAAATACCAGCCTGAGTATGCCAGTGCGACGTTGACGTGACGCACGTCGCACGAGGCCCGGAAATACAGTGTTACTATTACATACTAGTATTATTAAATTACTTGAAGCTTCATTCCGTGATCCACGGCCAATTTGGCAGTCACACTTTTGGAAATTGGCACAGATTGTGTGGCAATGCTGTGACTACGTCTGTGACATACTGTCAAACTCTCCTGCCAAAAGCGTGGGTAGTATGTTTCACCAATTCTACGCCAATTTGTTCGACTGACACAGTCACTGGCCTATCTGCAAAACCACTCAAATGAATGCTTACGTTTGGTGGTTATGTGGGCTTATGTACGGTGGGATGGACTTCTTGGTGGAGATTCAAGGAATGAAATCACACTACCAAAAACGAAACACGGAGTCACGGACCGACCCTAGACGTCGGAAATTCATTCCCTGTTCTCAAAAATCGGACTTTCCCGGGCCAAACCTTCACCGCCGTCCTGACTTTGTATTCATGGCATATGTCGCGGTATTGAATGTTTGCAAGGTCAGCCAGGGAACTTGGCGGAGTATGCATAGTATAAAGTTGCGCAGGGAAGTGCACTGGCATGCAGGCACAAATCATTTCCTTTCATCGTCGCCTTCAACAGGATCAGTATCATTTAACAACAACAATGTCGCTCAATAGAACCCTGGAAAGCATAGCCAGGGATATCCCAAGCTACGCGAATCCTGACCCGCGTGCTGTAGCTGTTGTCGGTAGGTACCATCTCACCAGCCATGGCCCTGCTGTCTCCATTTACACTTCCCCATAGGCATGTCCATCAGTGCCCCCGCAGGTCTTAACCATGGAATTGATACCGAAGAATTCTACCGTTTCCTCCAAAGTCGAGGGTCTGGTATCATTACTGTTCCTAGTGACCGCTGGAATGCCGATGCATTTCATGGCACAGCGCCCGGAAAGATTGGCATGGTGAGTTATCTCTCTCTCTCCTCACCCAATATATCTGATTAGTTTTCATCTGACAGAGAAATGGATGCTTTATTCCTGACCTCAGATACGGCGACCCTCAGGAGTTTAGTATTACAACTGTAGAAGCCCTCCAAATGAGTACCACTCAGATGCTTCTGTAAGATCTCTCTTTAATGTTATATCATGCCCATCTGACGCGTTGTCTAGTCTCCATCAGGCTTTCAGTGCACTGCAGCGCAGTGGCGTTGACCACCGTGGTACGAACACAGGCGTTTACATTGGCTCCAGTAAGTTTCTTATTTACTGGAATGAACTGGAGTCATATGAAGGGCTTGGATACGCGACATAGCATCTGGAGAGGCACTATTCGAGATGGACATAACCCAGGCTGGAGGTACGTGTCCTAATTATCAAGTAAGATGGCCCTCTGTCTTATTCACCACAGCGTACTATATGACGGGGAAAATGTGCTCCATCGAAGCGAACAGGATCAATTACGTGTTTGATCTACTCGGTCCGTCCATGCCGGTGGACACTGCCTGTTCTTCCTCGTTGGTGGCTATGCACCTCGCCATTCAAGCCATACGCAACGGTGATTGTGACCAGGCCGTGGTAGCGGGCGTCAATGTCGTTCGAAGTGTGCTCGACTCCGCGTCATTCAGTCGGTTGGGCGTGCTAAGCCCTGACGGTGTGTCGAGGTCTTTTGACGAAGACGGTAATGGTTATGCGCGTGCTGACGTTGGTACGTTGGTTATTTCGACCTTGTGTCTCCTATTATTGATGTAATATTTCTTTAGCCAGTGCTGTTGTAATCAAGCGCCACGACCTCGCTGTCAAGGATCTCAATCGCATTCATGCTACGCTTGTTGGTACTGCGCTCACGTCATGTGGGTCCATCATGGGCTCCCTCACCACACCCAGTCCCGCAGCACAGGAAGCTGCGATTCGGCTCGCATATCGGGACGCCGCTCTCCAACCTCATCAAGTAGATTTCGTTGAGCTCCATGGAACAGGAACGGTCGTCGGTGATTCCACAGAAGCGAACGCTGCAGGTGCTGTGTTTTCAGAGGGCCGAAATGGAAGGGAGATTCTTATCGGATCTGTGAAAAGTAACGTTGGTCACGGAGGGCCCGGGCATGTATTTCCTTCGCTTTCCAAGTTTATCTCCATCTGACCATCCTTCCTGAAGTGCATATATGACTTCCTTGGTCAAGGTAACAAGTGCCGAGTCCCATCTTGCATGCTTGTGGCTAATAACATCCGTCTCAGGTGGTGATGATGTTGGTGAACAAACAGGTTGTTCCCAACGGCTACTTCAAGAAACCCTCATCCAGGATTGATTTCGAGAAGTTTAATCTTCGCGTTCCTGTTGCTGTCGAGAACTTCGCTCCGGCTGACCCCACGCTAGGTCGGATTGCGTCAATTTCGAGCTATGGGGCTGGGGGTACGCCGAATGCATTGCATTACCATTCTCTCCAATTCACCTTTACTCAGGTGCGGGTGGTCATACCGTTCTCCGTGAACATGAACCACGACCCACAATGCCCGGTAATATTACGTTGCGAGAGCCCCTGTACCTCTTCGCAGTAGGTGTGCAGGCTGTGCAATTGCCTATGTGGATTGAGCTAACCGAGACTTGGGACTTTGTGCAGGTGGCTTGTCTCCAAAGGGGTGCAGTAATCTTGTCGAGAAGTACAAGGAGGACTATGCGGACGTGGACCCTCTCGCTTTGTGCGAGCACTTAGGCAACCGCGCCAGGCAACTCACCTGGAGAACCTTTGCTGTTGCAGAGTCTATTCAAGCCGCGACGTTCCCGGAACCCATTCTGGTGCCCAAGCGCCCTAATCCAATTGTATTGTGTTTCTCAGGTCAGGGCCCACAGCACTGGCAGCAAGGTCGGGAGTTGTACTATACGTTCAAAGCGTTCCGTGACAGCATCGACGAGTGCGACCGAGTACACGTGGAGTACACAGGGGAATCTTTCCTTCAGAATACGGGTCTGTTCAAGCCCGATGGGCCAATGGATTCGCCACTGGCAACGAGCCGGATGTGGCCCTCCGATATCATTTCCATTGCTCTCGTTTTCTTTCAAATTGCGCTGTTTGACCTCCTGGTGTCACTTGGTTTAAAGCCTGATGCAGTGGTTGGACACTCTGTCGGGGAGACAGCGGTTTTATACGCGTCTGGTGCTGTCCCTCGCAGCGTGCGTGGTCGAATAATCTAATCTTCAAGACTAGATGCTGACAGCGGTTTCCGTCGTCATTTAGATGGCCGTGAAACTCTCGATTGCTCGGGGCAGGGCGCTCGCCATGCTTGACAACACCGGAGGCCGCATGGTAATTGTATCCGGATGTGATGCGGACAAGGTGCGCAACTACGCGGAGACGGCGATTGTTTTCACTGGGCTGGACAAAGCTTCTCCCCAACTGTTTCTCGCGACGTTTAACAGTCCCAATGATACAGCCGTATCCGGCGCTGAGACGTATGTGGACGCGTTCGTCAGCTTCATCAAAGAGTGGGTGGGTGACGTTGCCGCGCATAAGCTGCGCATCAACACCGCGGGCCATTCTCCATTTGTCGACCCTGTGAGACCCAGTTTCGCCGAGACATGGCGGCAATATTTGCAGAGTATCCTGGTCCTCACGTCCCCACAACCACGACGATGTCTACGATCACAGCGGAATTCAAAGTAGACTCGTACACACCTGATTATTTGTGGAACAACCTCCGTCAACCCGTGCTTTTCTCTTCCGCGATACCTGAACGATTATAGAGAGATTTGGGGAATCGACGGCTGTTCGTCGAGATCTCCCCTCATCCTGTTCTTTCGCAAGTAAGTGTTTACGCGGGCGTCACGCCCGACGCCGTGGAGTAATAAATGATCATCCAACAATCTGTGCAGTACATCAAGTCTATGGGTGCCCTCGACGCGCTCCCTGCCAGCAGGCGCCCACCGTCTCTGCATCACCTCAAACCTGGTTCTAGCACGTTCGTCGAGGTTCATACGTTGCTGGAAGTCCTGGGCAGCTTGCTACTGCAAGGCGTCAACAGCGTTAGTGTTAGACCGAGTGACGCCTGGCTGCTCACTGACATTTTATCGCACGATCACAGATCAATTTTTCTGGATTGACCAGTTGCCCAGAAATGAATTTCGAGGGTCCTGCATATCCCTTCAACCGGAGAGAGTGGCGCTTCGGCATGGATGATCCATCTTACATCCGCAGGCTATTGCCAAAGGAGAGACCTCTGAATTCGATGCGACTTCGCGTCGGCCCTGTGTTGCCGAACCTTGGATGGGCGACTATGTTATTGACCACACCGTACGTGCACCCACCAATGCGTCTGCCCAGCTAATTTCTGCATAAGAATTTGATTCCTGCAGCCGCTTATCTCGAGATGGGTCTGGAGTTCCCTGACGTCACATATCTGTATGATTGCCGTTTCGCAACAATGTACGTCCTCGAAGAGTCGGGACCGCCGGGTACCTTGGAAGTATCTCATGAAGGAAACTCCTGGTGGGTCAAGTCGTCGTCGCAGATGCCCAATGCACAAGGGGACATGGAGTGGACGCGGATTGGACCCACCTTTGATGTTCTCCATGCCCACGGCAATTTAGGTTATGGCCCCGTTGAACTTGGCCCGGACGCCATCACGCACGTTGACGTTGACGCGTTGTTGGCGCGTTGCACCCACTCCGTCGAGGGTGATGCAGCTACTGGTATGTTGACTGGATTGACACAATTCGGACCGAGTATGTTTGTCCAAATCGGTGCAGAAATTAGCCGTGTTCACAGCTAAATAGGTTCAAACGATCGTCAAAGTGGCTTGCAACGACCAGGAAGCTCTGGCGTACGTCAGGGGCCATGTAGATGGACTGAATCGCACCGATTACGCCTTCCATCCCGCTCTCTTAGATGCGGTCTTCCAGGTGTGTAACAGCGAATGTGCCGTAAATAGCAGTCACATTCATGACATTGCTTCGCAGTCAAGTGTTTCATGGCAGTTGGTGCGAAGAATTTCTTGATTCAAAATGTATCTCACTTGTAAGCAGATCGGCGATAAAGGCAATAAGTTACTGGTAGCGTCCAACTCTACCCTGCTCTCCGTTTCAGATTGTTTATCCTCCATAGGTGCCGCAGTCGGTCCAGCGCATATTCCGCAACGATGGCAGTGGAGCTCCTCTGGTTATGCCAGAGGTGTTCTTGTGTTACACTGTACTGCACGAGTGGTCACCTGAGTTCTGCGTTACGAGCCTTCACGTTTTGGGGGAAGATCATTCCGTCATATTCACGGTGGAAGGTGTGCATTGGCTCATTCTTCTCTAATCATTGTATCGATATGTTGTTCGGGAAGGCCTCCGATCCGAGATCGTACAGCAACATGAGGAGTGGCCAAGTGTGCATTACAAGATGCTCTGGCAACCTCGCGACTTGCCTCAGTCGAACCTCGAGGGATTGATTGTCCTTCCTGAGCAAACGGCGCACTCTCGTGCCGAAGAGGTCCTGAAAGCCCTTGATGAACTTGCCGTACACTATACAAGGCAGACTCTGGAGTACGTCGATAGATCCTGTCCCTAGTCAGGTCGCTCACTAGAGCAACAGTGTCATTCCTCGCGACTTTGCTCCTATGTCATTTGACCGCAAGCTCTATTTGGAATGGGCACAGAGCGGTCACCAGGAAATCGCAAGAGAATGTCACCATCGTGCCGGTTCATTTACAAGACGAGTACGAGGCTTTGTTCGAACTTACGCGGAGAGTCGGTAGCGCACAGAAGGGTCGGTCTATCTACTTTTGTTTTACAACCTCGAAAACTGACACCTTCCACAGATATCATGGTCACATCGACCGCGGCAGTTGAGCAATTGTTCACTGACGACTTAATGAGCAAAGTTTATGAACATCCGCCCTTCGTTGGGGTGGTGTTTGACGAGACTGTCGCTCGGTTCGTCGCCTGGTCAAGAACGCGATGAACTCCGGAAAGCAGGTTGTCCGAGTCCTGGAGGTAGGAGCGGGTACCGGGCGGCTCACTGCTTGGCTCGGTCGAGCGTTACTGGAAGCCAAACTACCAGATGGGTTCTACGTCGATTACGTTTGCTCCGATATCAGTATCTCCCTAGCCCAAGAGCCGCAGCGAAATGCCCCTGGCCCAATGTAACGCCAAAGCACTTGATCTGAACGTTCCCGTCAGCGACCAACGCCTGGACCGTCGAAGCTTCGATATCGTCGTCGCGTTTGATGTCCTGCATGCCACTCACGACATTCATGCAACGTTGGTGACTGTCAAAGACCTGCTTTGCTCCGGCGGCCATGCTGTAGTTCTCGAACTGGATGATAATTCGTTTGCATCTGCCGCTATCGGTACAACTTGTATGGGATTTTACTCGATTTCAGCATCACACATATTGATAGTTTCTATATAGGGTTGGACTTTATCTTTGGATCGTTCCAGGAATGGTTCGGCGTCCTAGAAAGTCGCCCCGGGTCTGCACACTGCACCTTGAGTGCGCCGCAATGGAAAGATGCGTTAGCCCACGCTGGGTTTTCAGACACTCTGTTGCTCACATCTGCCAGTGCGGCCGTGGACCCATCTGGCCTTCATAAGCCAAAGCAATGGACGAGCCTTCGTCTACGAGACACCTGCTCAGCACAAAGCTCGCAAGACTCCTTCGCGCCCATCGTCATCGTCACCGCCCTTACCTCGTCACTCCGAGGTCAATTCAAAACTGCTAAATGGATCATTTGTACCGCTCATGCACGAAGAGAAGACAGGAATTACTGGCGATGATCCGTCTGAACAACAACTGATCTGCCTCCATGGATGCGGGAGAACAGAATGTCATTCTCCGACACTTCACAGCTGGAGGTGAAGTTGCGCTTGTCGACTTCATTTCTTCACTGGACTCCACATACCCATACATCTTGTGGCTACATACCGACATGGAGGCAAGCAATGCTGCGGTGATGGGATTGGCTAGAACTCTCCGTCTGGAGTACCCGGCGTGGACAATTTACCTCGCCATCTTCCCCGGTTCATGGAATGTAGCACAACAAGATGCCTACGTTAGACTGCACCTGCAACCGCTGCCGTGCGTGGACTCTGAGGTGAGTTATCGACGAGAAGGGGACAATATGCGTACCGCGCATTGTGAAGGCTGGTTCTTCTCGAATGGAACTGCGTGGTAAGTAACCCGGTTCAGCTCCGGGGTACAGATATCTGGCGAGCTTATCCGGCGGAAATTGGCCCCAACGATGTCGAAGTATCTGTTCAATATATAGGTCTCTCGATGGCTGGTACCTACATGGACCGAATTTGTTGGACAGGTCAACAGCTGTGGGCGACTGGCGTAGCCGATAGATCCATCGTTGGACGCAGGTAAGTCATATTCTTCCCATCTTTGACCGCTTGCTGCATGACGCTTCTCAGGGTATTCGGCGCTACGAATTCGCCGCAAGGAAATGTGATCGTCTGTAACCGTGCCAAGATCGCTGTCGTTCCTGACGACATGGGCACTGCCATGGCGGCGGCGCTGGTCGGCAGATTAGTGTTCTTGTCTCTCGCCGTTGTCGAGGTGGCTCGTGCCTCTTCGAAGAAGGCAAAAGTGCTCCTACACGCTGGTGCGTGCACTCCCTGCTGCCTTCGCGACATATGCTTTCTTGCAAGCCAGCGGCTTCGATGTGGCTGTAAGTGTCAGCGACGCGTCGACATCTCACGGCGCACTCGATGCAGCCCCTCGATTCATCTCTTCGAGGTACCACACGTGGACATCCTACCTGCGCACTTGGGCCCCCTGCGGGGTGGACATAGTTTTCAATTTCGACGAGGATATGAATGTAGCGAGGCAAACTGTGAAATTCCTGTCGCCAAGAGGGAAATTTGTCCAGATTGGTGGAGAATTGCCTTGTTCTCTTCCATCCGGCCGTCACTATGTATCAATTGACCATGACACCATTGCGGTAGAGGACAATTGCCTCGATCGTACCCTCGAAGTCTTCGTTCCTGCCGTCATCGCTGCGCTTTCCCCGTCTCTGGACATCTACGATCTGTCCCAACTTGCTGCCGCTGAAGCTCAATCACGTCTGCCTTCAACAAGCAATCATGCTGTGCTAATCGATCTCCAGACGATAGACCCACACCTTTCGGTACTTAAAGGCGGAGTCCTCGGAGGGACGCCTGCTTTCAATCCTCGAGCGTCGTATGTTATCATCGGTGATATTGGCGAGTTAAGTCTCAATATTGCCCGATGCTTGGTGAACAACGGGGCCAAGCACATCATCCTCACATCGGGATCCGGGGAATCGGTACCTTTACCCTCTCCGTCCGATACGTGTTCTGAAAGCCTTATAATTCCAGACCTTTTCAACTCAGAAACCCCAGCACGAGAAGCTATTGCTCAGGTCTTTGCGAGCAGTAGCGGGCGTGACGATCGATCTTCGTGCGGTGGATGTCCTGGATGGTGAAAAAACGAGAGAGCTTTTCTCAAACATAGAACATCCCGTCGCCGGTATCTTCTATGTGGCCGTACGGCTTAACGACCAAGTCTTTGCCAATATGAAAACTGAGGAAGACTGGAAAGCTGGTAAGGATATTTGCTTCTCACCTCACCGTATATTTACTCGCACTTTTAGTCTATGATGTCAAGATCAAAGGTATCGAGATCCTCCTTGAAACAGTCAACCCCCAGTCCTTGGACTTCCTCGTCCTCACTAGTTCCATGGCTTCACTATTCGGCTCACCGGGTAATACCCTAGTACGGCACTTCAGACCTCGAATGCTAACACACCATGTAGGCCAAGCAAACTATGCGGCTGCTCAAACACACATGGAGGGGCTGGTGAAAGACCTTCCCAACACCGTCATAGTAACTTTCCCACCTATCGTGAGTTTCCAAGTTCGGACGATGGTCAGAGTTACTTATGGTTTTGCAGACCGATGGAGGCACCCTTGTCGGAAGTTTACCTACAGGAAAGGGTCGTAACGTGGCGCTCGATAAAGTAAGTTGTTGTTTGAACATTTTACTTGTGATAATACTCAGTCCTTTTAGTACAAGAACCTTAGGATGACGGGATACCGCCTTGCTCAACACTGCGTGGATGCCATTTGGACCCTGAACTCGGATGCTTATAGTTCAGTATATATCCCCCCAACGGACTGGAAGGAGATCATACACCGTTGCGTTGATTGTTTCTTTCTTCCTGGTTGAGTCGCTTACATTTTCTAATTAGTTGGTATACCTGACTACCACCTATCATTACTTCGTCATTTGCTAGTCAAGGAGAACATCGAGAATGGGTCGACGGGCAAGGAGTTGTCCATTCGCGCGACATTGGCGTCGGTGCTGGCTCTCGATCAGAACGAAATCGTGGACAATGTTCCGCTTTCTAGCTATGGTCTTGACTCGCTTACGTCCGTGCGCCTGAGCGGGATCCTCAAGAAGGACTTCGGTATGAACATCACACAACTTCAGCTGCTCGGGAACGCAATGACTGGTGCGCTCTTTTTTGTCCCGCCCTCGACAATGCATCTTACATCTGATCTAGTCCTACGATTGATAGCTTGCAAGAGCAGCACGTGCTTGCTGCATCTTCTACGAATCTGGAGAGCTCTAACAGGGATGCACAAGCGTTGGGCATGGAGGGGGTCCTTGAAGCTGACCTGGACCAGACGATTGTTCGATTGAACAGTGTCACGGATGGTAGACCGTTGTTCTTGTGCACGGTGCAGGCGGTGGCGTCCTTGTCATGCTGAAAACTGCGGAAATGATTTCCTCTCCTGTGTACGGTGTGCAAGATACTCCTGAAGCACCCATTGACGGAACTATGGAGCAGCTGGCCTCGTTCTATCTCCAGAAGATCAGAGCAAAGCAGCCCACAGGCCCCTACCGTTTGGGTGGCTTTTCATTTGGTGCGTCTCTCAGTCTTATTTTGTCACACAGACTCAAATCTTCTTTCTTAGGAACCTGCATGGCTTTCGTCATTGCACAAATGCTGCAGCAGACAGGAGAGACTGTCGAATTGCTCATCCTGATTGATGGGTCGCCAGCCGTTTTCCGCACTTAGCAAAGAACATCCGCACAGTGAACATACAGGAGAAGGTGAGATTTTCATCTGATGTCTCCATCGTGCACCACTAATGCCATGACAGCTGATGACCACCATCTGCGACCTTTCTACCAGCGGGTCGCTGGACAACGGCGAGGAGCTGGGCACAATGTTCGAGAACCATTTCGAGCGGGTTTCTGAAGGCACCCCCACCAGCAAATTCGTGTCTCAGTTCGCTCGCGCATATGTCGCACACGTGCGGATGGGCATCCGAGCAGCCATCGAAGCGCTGCGACGAGAGGAAGCTGGCGAGTCTGACCACGCGACTTGGCCTGCAACGCGGACAGTAGTTATCCGTGCAACCAAGGGCATCTGTGATCAGCCCGTTGCGGAGGGCCTCTCTCGTGCATTCGATGTCGATTTATATGCGCCAGATGTGGAGTTGTACGAACGGGAGGGTACGCATTTCGGGATTCTTAACCCCCAGTCTGGGCTACCCCAGCTGCTGGACGGGATTTTGAGCTGTTGATTAGGTTTATTGCAAGTGATAGTTACTAGATCTGCCACATTGGCATTCCATCAGCGTTATATGAAGGCTACATAATTCTCCCTCATCATTGTAAACTCCCAAACCCCGCAATCAGGCTTCCAACAGACCCTCTCCGAATGCGCTCTACCATTCATCATATAGAAGCCGATCAGGACGAGCGAGTTTCCCCCCCGCCCGAGGAGGAGAAAAGCACCCGCAATCGGAACCACGTCAATTCTGTGCCCCAGATCTCAAAATTTGACGTTTCATATGCGACAATCGCGCTCAAAATGCCATCTAAGGGGAGATGGGGCGGTGATAAGTTGTCGGGTTTTGGTCTAGCTCAAGATGAACGGAAATGAAAGAGCTACACCCAGGCTGCAAGTGGGCAAACTACGTAGGCTCAGCCTGTCCCGGACCGCAGTTCAATGTTCAACGTTAACATTCAATGTGAGCAGAAGCACCGGCAGGCAGTGGCTACCAATAATGGTCTAGTACACGAGTGGTGATGGGTGACTGCTCCAAGTCCCAATAGGACAACACCCAGAGGGGGAGCCGATCAGCTGGAAATTAGGAGTGCACAACCGACTTGCTTCCGTCCAGCCAAGCTTGATCCACAGCACCCAGGGACGACACATTTGTTTTATACCGGTGGATGGGAATGTTGGGAGATGGCAAAGAGGGGGGTGGTGTTGATGTTGGTACCATTGGGAGCAACCAGAGGCAAGTCGAGATTAAGTAGATGAACAACAAGATAGATCTGATTTCGCAGCAGCGGTTCCCGCTGTCACTTGCCAGTGGAGACTGCTCGGGGCTGCAACTTGAAGCATCATGTGTCTGAGTCGTTGGAAGTGTTCATTGTTACTGGGCCAGTTTGGAGGGTGGCTCATCATCCGAGTCGCCCTGGAATTCTTATTATAAAAGTCTTGTTTCACAAGGCAGGCTACTGAGCTACTTCAAGTTATCCCAAGAACGACCAACATGACTACGTCGAAGGTCACGGTCTTGAAATGTCACAGGTAATTCTGCCAAGTCCACGCTCCCTAGCCCCCTCACACGAACAGTGACGGTGTGAAGGAGCCTGTTTTGGTCCCAGGCTGCTCCTCTCGGGATTTTGGTTTACTCACAAATAAAACTTTTCCAAATGGAGCAGAGATTCGAGTCCAGTGCCAATCTGCAAAACGACTGAAATGGTTAAGTTGTTGAAATTGCGTTCCCGCGTGCGACCGAATGATTCTGACATCGGCCGGTTTCACTTTGACATGCATTGTCA
The DNA here is from genome assembly GCA_014904935.1 of Melanogaster broomeanus. Classification (NCBI taxonomy): domain Eukaryota; kingdom Fungi; phylum Basidiomycota; class Agaricomycetes; order Boletales; family Melanogastraceae; genus Melanogaster; species Melanogaster broomeanus. Next base: position 23,239 of record MU123738.1, on the reverse strand, counting down.
TCCACGTATTTGATATTTTATTGTTCCCTTTTTGCTTAAATACGCGTAGCTACAACCCGATGTACCCTGTGCGTTTGCAAAGGAATACCCATGGAACTTGCACTCGTCTCCCTTCGTCGTCCCCCCGCCCGAAATTCTAACATAAGTTGCTTAAGTTCAATGGCTTGCAGTGTTTTCATGACAAGGGATCTCTATGTCTGATTGGTGGAGAAAGCATCAGAACTCCCAAAAACGTCGGAACCGTGAGCTATTCCAGACTCGTCGTCCAAAACCGCGCATAAATCCACATTTCTGCATTTTCAGTTTGCCAATCAGTGGCGCGCGAGGGATTTCCGAGCGCCACCAAAAAAAAACACGTTTTCTTTCCTGTTGATGACAATGGTGATGCAATCAGCAGAAACGGTGGCAATGGCAAGATGGTCATTTCTGAGAGCAGGAGTTCGACGAGGGTTGAAAAGTTCCTGAGAGGAAAGCAGACCAAAGTGGACTAACATTTTGCATTTGGCTGCAATATTCCAATAATGATTTCCCACTTGAAACTTCTGCCTAGGCAATCGCACGGGTATGGGTAACCCGTGCGGGTAGCGGGTCCAAGTATAGCAAGGGTACGGGTGCGGGTACGACTTTCCGACACCCGTACCCGTACCCGTACCCTTATTGCGGGTTGACAGTGGAACAGTATTAATTATTGCCTAACATGGTATAGCAGTCATAGCCTTGACATGAAATGGAATGGAAAAAAAAAACAGGCACACGCTCCCTCCTTTTTGCAACCCAACCGCACCACAGCAGGCTTCCCATCAAGATGTCAAAGAGAATTCCCAAGCCCTCAGAGAAAGGAAGGCTCTTTGCTGAAGAACGCGTCACTGCGAACAAGAAACGTCAGCATAATGGCGATAGCGACGTAACAGGCACATCAACCATGGCGTCAAAACGGGCAAGGCCTGCCCATGCCAGTGGTCCCACACGCTCCGGTGAGGCTGCACATGTCCCACAGCGCCAAGAAACAGCAGAGCCTCGCCCCCCGTCACCGGGCATAGATAACTCTGATGCAGCATCAGACGTGGTTGAGGTAGAACCACCAGTCGCATCTGAAACACCTGAAGAGGAACTTGGTTCGTGTCTAAAAAAACATATCAGAAAGGGGCTTAATGATATGTGCAGCACGTCTGCAAATGGATTGGACATCACCGGTATATGCATTCTTCAACCCGATACCAACTATCCGTGAGATCGATGGGCGTTGTGTACACGAGTTTGCCTGCAGCGCCCGTGGATGCAAAGTCAAGGTTCGCCGGTACTTGGATACCAAGGACGCACGGTCCACTGGAAATATAAGGAAACATGTTAAATTGTGCTGGGGGACCGAGGTACTTGATGCTGCAGACAATGCCAAGGATGCAAGTGAAGTACGTACTAATATCGTTGGGAGTATCCAGCGGACTGGCTCCATAGCAGCTGCTTTTGAGCGGAAGGGCAAAGGAAAGATAACCTATAGTCATCGTCAGCATACGCGCACTGAGACACGGTAACGCCACAAACTCTGTCGCATTCATCTCATCTGATGTCCTTTGAAGGGCCGAAATTGTTCGTTGGCTTTCGGAAAGTCAGCGCCCATTTTCGATCGTTGCAGACAGAGGATTTCTGTGCCTCATGAAGACGGGCAGGCCAGAATATTACTTACCATCGCCCGACACAGTCTCGCGTGATACCAAGCAAGTGTTTGCACAAACACGCGTGCGTATCGCTAGAATGTTACAGGTCAGTGAACATAAACATAATTTCATAACATACAGCTGAACCTTACCAGGAATACAATGGACGGCTCAATTTTACAACGGACGCATGGACATCTCCGAACCACCATTCATACGTCGCAATCTGTGTACATCTGCAGCATAAGGGCAGTCCCATGTCATTCCCATTAGATATTGTTGAGCTAGCAAAGGTGAGATCGACGCACAGGACATGCATGCATTGTTCTGACTGGAAAAAACCAGTCTCATACCGGCACAGCGTTGGCGAATGCATTCGAGGGAGTCCTAAATGATTTTGGCATCACAGATAAGGTAGACAATATAAATAAGTGGCTTACGAAGTTCTGACTGGTTTAGATCTTGAGCGTTACATGCGATAACGCTGCCAATAACAACGTGATGATAAACAGGCTTGGCAACCGCATCCCGACCTTTGGCGGTGCTACCAGCCATACTCGGTGCTTCTTGCACGTCGTGAACCTTGTAGCAAAGTCGTTCATACATCAGTTTGATGTAAGTAAAAAAGAAGCTGATGCCGCTCTGGATGGTCGCCAACTCAAGGATGCTGCCAAAGCACTCGCCGAGTTGAGCACCGAGATTGAGTGCGATGATGGAATGGCCAGCGTTGAAACTGAGGGCGGTGAGGGAGGGACGGAGCTTGACGATGATGAGGGTTGGATTGACGAGGTGGGATTGATGAGAGAGGACGAGCGCGATGAGCTCGAGTCGGCAATCCTGCCAATCAAGTTGCACTGGCAAAGTATGAATGCATGCTCTATTGCTCACCTGCAAGCTAATTTCTCTAATCAGATTCGCAAACTCGCATTCAAAATTATTCCATTCTTCGACTGTGATTCTTTCCCGCGTGGACGGAGCTCATGCAGGAGCTGAGGATGACAGTGAGCTTTTTGCCACGCGATGTGGCAACCAGGTGGACTCGACACTGGACTTGCTGGACTACGCGCTGAGGCACAGGAAAGTGGTGGATGGGGTCACCCAAAGGAGAGACTTGGGGCTGAGGAAATACGAGGTGTTGGATGATGAGTGGATGATGCTGAAGCAGCTGCACTCCGTTCTCGAGGTGAGCTTCTATTAACTGCAATGATAACGTCGATGATTTTGGTACAAATATTATGGGGATTGTAATTGATCAAAAAGTGGCTACCGCCATTATTTACACAAATGGCCAAGGGGCACCCAAACAAAAGTTTTGAACACGAACCCGGAAAAGTTGAGGGGCAGGACCCCAGAATCGAGTTGAATACCATACCATATAGTACCATACTCAACGCGTGAAATTCAACCAAGTCCAAATGTGTTATTAGTTACATAGTACCCAATAGTAGCTTGGTAATAGCAACAAACTTCATGCTTGCTTCACTCAAACGGCACAAACCAACATGCAAATTAAGAGTATTTACACATTAAATGATCTGCTTAAGAAGACAAAATGCAGCATAGTACGACGTAGGGAGATAGTAGAGTAATTATGTTCGAGCCATAGTATTCAGTCTTTCGAATGCTTAGAGGCCTCTCCACGCACTGTACTACGTGTAGCAGCACGTTTGCGCTTCCCGCTTGCAGGCATTTGTGGCTCGTCGTCACTAGGCAATCGCACGGGTATGGGTAACCCGTGCGGGTAGCGGGTCCAAGTATAGCAAGGGTACGGGTGCGGGTACGACTTTCCGACACCCATACCCGTACCCATACCCTTATTGCGGGTTGACAGTGGAACAGTATTAATTATTGCCTAACATGGTATAGCAGTCATAGCCTTGACATGAAATGGAATGGAAAAAAAAAAACAGGCACACGCTCCCTCCTTTTTGCAACCCAACCGCACCACAGCAGGCTTCCCATCAAGATGTCAAAGAGAATTCCCAAGCCCTCAGAGAAAGGAAGGCTCTTTGCTGAAGAACGCGTCACTGTGAACAAGAAACATCAGCATAATGGCGATAGCGACGTAACAGGCACATCAACCATGGCGTCAAAACGGGCAAGGCCTGCCCATGCCAGTGGTCCCACACGCTCCGGTGAGGCTGCACATGTCCCACAGCGCCAAGAAACAGCAGAGCCTCGCCCCCCGTCACCGGGCATAGATAACTCTGATGCAGCATCAGACGTGGTTGAGGTAGAACCACCAGTCGCATCTGAAACACCTGAAGAGGAACTTGGTTCGTGTCTAAAAAAACATATCAGAAAGGGGCTTAATGATATGTGCAGCACGTCTGCAAAAGGATTGGACATCACCGGTATATGCATTCTTCAACCCGATACCAACTATCCGTGAGATCGATGGGCGTTGTGTACATGAGTTTGCCTGCAGCGCCCGTGGATGCAAAGTCAAGGTTCGCCGGTACTTGGATACCAAGGACGCACGGTCCACTGGAAATATGAGGAAACATGTTAAATTGTGCTGGGGGACCGAGGTACTTGATGCCACAGACAACGCCAAGGATGCAAGTGAAGTACGTACTAATATCGTTGGGAGTATCCAGCGGACTGGCTCCATAGCAGCTGCTTTTGAGCGGAAGGGCAAAGGAAAGATAACCTATAGTCATCGTCAGCATACGCGCACTGAGACACGGTAACGCCACAAACTCTGTCGCATTCATCTCATCTGATGTCCTTTGAAGGGCCGAAATTGTTCATTGGCTTTCGGAAAGTCAGCGCCCATTTTCGATCGTTGCAGACAGAGGATTTCTGTGCCTCATGAAGACGGGCAGGCCAGAATATTACTTACCATCGCCCAACACAGTCTCGCGTGATACCAAGCAAGTGTTTGCACAAACACGCGTGCGTATCGCTAGAATGTTACAGGTCAGTGAACATAAACATAATTTCATAACATACAGCTGAACCTTACCAGGAATACAATGGACGGCTCAATTTTACAACGGATGCATGGACATCTCTGAACCACCATTCATACGTCGCAATCTGTGTACATCTGCAGCATAAGGGCAGTCCCATGTCATTCCCATTAGATATTGTTGAGCTAGCAAAGGTGAGATCGACGCACAGGACATGCATGCATTGTTCTGACTGGAAAAAACCAGTCTCATACCGGCACAGCGTTGGTGAATGCATTCGAGGGAGTCCTAAATGATTTTGGCATCACAGATAAGGTAGACAATATAAATAAGTGGCTTACGAAGTTCTGACTGGTTTAGATCTTGAGCGTTACATGCGATAATGCTGCCAATAACAACGTGATGTTAAACAGGCTTGGCAACCGCATCCCGACCTTTGGCAGTGCTACCAGCCATACTCAGTGCTTCTTGCACGTCGTGAACCTTGTAGCAAAGTCGTTCATACATCAGTTTGATGTAAGTAAAAAAGAAGCTGATGCCGCTCTGGATGGTCGCCAACTCAAGGATGCTGCCAAAGCACTCGCCGAGTTGAGCACCGAGATTGAGTGTGATGATGGAATGGCCAGCGTTGAAACTGAGGGCGGTGAGGGAGGGACGGAGCTTGACGATGATGAGGGTTGGATTGACGAGGTGGGATTGATGAGAGAGGACGAGCGTGATGAGCTCGAGTCGGCAATCCTGCCAATCAAGTTGGCACTGGCGAAAGTATGAATGCATGCTCTATTGCTCACCTGCAAGCTAATTTGTCTAATCAGATTCGCAAACTCGCATTCAAAATTATCCATTCTTCGACTGTGATTCTTCCCGCGTGGACGGAGCTCATGCAGGAGCTGAGGATGACAGTGAGCTTTTTGCCACGCGATGTGGCAACCAGGTGGAACTCGACACTGGACTTGCTGGACTACGCGCTGAGGCACAGGAAAGTGGTGGATGGGGTCACCCAAAGGAGAGACTTGGGGCTGAGGAAATACGAGGTGTTGGATGATGAGTGGATGATGCTGAAGCAGCTGCACTCTGTGCTCGAGGTGAGTCACTACCTCAAGGCTGCTGCGTGCCCACTAGTAACCAAACAAATAAACAACTATGCAAACAACCTAATTGGCCGCCCATCGCCCGCTTTCCCAGATTCTCAAGGATGCAACACTCTATTTTTCCCGTGATTTCCCCAATCTCCCAACTGTCATTCCGGCAATGGACAGCATCGATAAGGTCCTGACGACGCATGCTCAAAATGTGGACCTCTCTGCACCCGTTCGCTCGGCCGTCGTTGTAGCGAAAAAAACATTGAACAGATATTATGAACTGACGGACAGCTCTGATGTTTACCATATCGCTATGGGTGAGTTTGTACTACACCTTGTTGGGTACTTGATGATGAGCTTTCAACAGTCCTTCATCCACGCCACAAACTACAATACTTCCGGCAAGCCAATTGGGAGCAAGACTGGATCAACACAGCTGAAGAGCTTGTATGCGAGGAGTATGAGCGCACGTACAAGTCTGTTGCTGATGACTCTGACTGGGCCCAAGTGCTGGATGAGAGTGCTCAGACCGACAATGGTACCAAGAAGAAGGTCAGTGTTGCATGTTTAGCGTCCGCGATTGGATGATGCTCACAACATCTAGCCCATCAACTTTTTCGACAATCTAGCTGCTCTAGCTCCCCTGAAACGCACTGACCTGCGCTCCGAAATTGACCAATACTTGTCAACTGATGTCGAACATGTCACCAACCCGCTTCTTTGGTGGTACGAGCGTCGTGGCCAGTATCCACACCTTTCACGCATGGCACTGGATTACCTCACCATTCCAGGTATGCCCCGTGCTTATATTCTGGAGATCATATGCTGACTATGCACTGTAGCTACCTCCGTTGATGTCGAAAGACTTTTCAGCCGTGGCCGGCTGCTCCTCACGCACGTGCGCTCACGTCTCACAACTCAGTCGACACGCGCTCTCCTCTGCCTAGGCTATTGGAGTCAGGTGGGCCTCATCAAGACTGAGGATGTTCAACAGGTCGTGAAGCTTCCGGATGTCATTGGTGGCGAGGAGCTTGTGGAGGGTTGGGATGCAATCAATTTCGACTAGTAGTCTACATCTATAGTACACCGTGACCAATATACCCAGACCCGCGGGTACACCCTCAGTGGGTGTATCCGCGGGTATTAGATTGCAAACCCATAGACTGACCCGTACCCTTGGGAGTGGGTGTCAACCCGCGCCGGGTACGGGTACGGGTATCATCACTGGCACCCGGGGGTATACCCGTGCGACTGCCTAGTCGTCACCACTGATGAGGTCCAGAGGAATTCTGAGTGCTTCCTGCTCAGGACAAGTGATTTTCATAGCTGTTGCAAGCGCTAGAGGCAGTGGTTGGTCAGGATTAAGGCCCGAGTGCACAGTACTGATGTGGTGAGCCATATTGTACTTCCAAATGGTGCTACGATCACCAGATGATGAGGGGCACAACGGACATCAAATTGGCGCATTCGTTGATGGTGAGGTTTTCGTGCTGTTCGCCGCTGCACCAATGCTGAAAATAATACTAAATGGACAGCTCGAAGAGGGCTGGAAAGTTCGTTTCCATCCTTCTTTGTGGTATGTACTGCTGAAAGTCTTATCCCTGAGTGTAGTATAGTCAGTGTATGTTGACCACGACATGCACTATTCCGAGTCAGATGAAGAGACACGCTACAAGACAGACACTGAGTACTGATCATGTCTCACAAGAACTTCGTAATAGTGCCATAGCCGATGTGCACCTACCAAAAGCAGTAATGGAACTGAGGGTACATAGAGTATACCACCGGTCACCCCCTTGCGCTGGTGACGACGCTGGTGACGGCCGCATGGGGCCACGTCGGGGTCCGCTGTGAACGCTGGCGTCATTTGTGATAGTCTTCGTGAACTGAACGACGGGGTTGAGCAGCAGTGACCTGAGCAACTCGGCGGTTGTGGTGACAGGCTGGAATGTCGGGTAGGGCCACTTGTCGATCTGCGGGTGACGAGAGCGACAAGATCTTGCTTCTTGAGTGATTTTCTGTCGTCCGTGTCCCCCATTTGCATTCGCCGTGGTCCCCAGGACACGAGAGGGAGTTTAAGTTAGTGAGCAAGAGGTTACAAAGTACAAATTGACTTCGAGGGGCACTCACAGCTCGTCCTTGGACCTTGGTGTATGGCTCCTCACGAGTGGCCTGCAAAGCGTTGCCGGGGTTATCGGCTGAGGTTTCGACCATGCTAGACGACTGGTACGCCGGGGCGCGTGCAGTATATGCATCGATCCGAGTTGGGCGAGTGCGGGTGCACGGGGTGTGATGGTGGGGAGGTGATGGAACGGCCCCTCTTTCTGCGAGGTCGTGGGGTCCCCAGCGTTCCGTTCCGTTCACGACGTCCATTTCGTGCGATCGAGGGTACCCCGGGCTCGATGTTGAGCGCCAGGTCACCACCGCATGTACGGTGCAGTGCCGATTGTGGGACTGCCTTCCATTTCGGGAAGGCACCCTGCGTCAACCAGTCGCCACCAACACGCTGAGACATTGTGGTATTCCGGAGCTCACAACTCTCTCGAAATAATATTCTCTGTGCTCAATGAAAGTTGTACATCAATACATCAGGATAATTTTTTGTTCTCTACTACGTGTGCAGATTTACTCTCAACAAAAAGATAGCCAAAAAGTCAGAATCAGGACCCCAAGAGCGTTGTGAATGCCCCTTGCAAGTGGCTATAAATTTGTTGAGTGTATAATTGTTAATGACTCCCTACCGTCCACGACAATGTCCATTTCTCACGTCTTTTTTCCTTCTCAGAGTTTGATAGGGTTCTAACACAGAAGGCAAACTTCCTGCTACAAAAATTTCGACCAGCAATAATTGAGACGTTCTTATGTTATTCGTGAGTTCTACAAAAAATCCGAACAATGGAGAAAGAATAGCACAAGTTCAGACTGTGCCAGGTTGCACCAACTCGCTCGAGACTGCTATCGTTGAGATCTGAGACTCCTGCACCATAACCACTGGCACTGGCACTACTCCCTCGCACTGCCTCTCCTGCTGCAACGATCTTCATACGGATCTGTTCGGATTCGATCAGTGGGGCATGAATGACGCGAAATTGTTAGTTGTTGCTTACAAGTAGAGCTTATAGGAAAGGAAGAGTGGGGTGAATGTAATCATCGCTGTGAGTCTGAGAGCGATCAGAGGTGGAGCAGTGACACCTATGATCGCCCAGTCGAGGACTAGAGTGCCCAGCCGATCCCAGTGCTGAATGTGTGGCAGGACGAAGTCTCCAACGGTCATGAGTTTATTCCTCTTCCTCCATGGATTTGACCATTTTGTCTATCATAGTGGATACGTCCTCTGGTGATGAGTTAGCTACCCTGTGCAGGGGGATGACGGAAGAGAAAGCGAACCTTTTGTTGGCGTCTTGAATTGCAGAGCCGATGTATTTGTGTCACTAACAAGATTTCCAGATAACCAGAGGTCTTTCAAGGCACCAAATTCCCTTGTCTTGCGAATGGCGTCCCGTAATGTCTCTATTTACACGTCATCAGACTACATTCCGCGCTTAGCGGGTCATTATTGGACTCACGATCTGCAGACAGGGCGTGCAATGCACAAGCGGGACCTAACATCCAGGACGGCAGTGGGTCGGTACGCAGGTCCTCCGCTGGGTCCTCCACTTCTAGCGTTCTTTCAGACGGAGGTAAGGGAGACCTATAGTCCTCTGGCAGGAGTATTTCAACAATTTTGGACACACATTTCTCGATGGTCTCCACCCCGTGTTCTAGATCAAGGCCTGATGGAGCTCTTCAGCCACGAGATTGACTGCTGTACATACGTGTTTGAGCAAGTGATGAGAGGATAACCACGCCGGCTTTCTGGGTCTTCCACTCCCTGCTTTCCAGATGTTGCACACCTCTATTCACCAATGTGGCTGCATCAGGAAAAAACAGGCCAGCAATGTTGTGCTATGGTGTCAATATAGTTGCTGTTGTCACATTGCAGCCCCCCCTATGACAGTGTGCAACATAGTTGCCCTTCTCAGCGTGGTAGTGATATGTAGTTCAATATAGCATGGGTGGCAAGCATAATAGCACGCATCTGAGAATACTACAGTAACCACATAGTATGTACTTGCTTGAGCCATCTGACTGTAAGCCACAAACTGTTTATTTGGAATACTACATAACACTCGTTTCGCAAAGATATCTATTGCCTTGCCCATTCTCTACTCATCCAGGTCGTCCTCATCACTCGACTGCCCATTGTGCATTTCATACTCACGGATCACGGCCGCGATGGCATCTTCCTGCAGTGTTCATTTCGGAATGTTGTCCACAGGTGTCTCTACCTTAGTGTGGCGACTGCAAGAACCACACATCAGTTTATATTTTAACCTGAGGTTGAATACCCTACCGCCCACTGTCATCGAGACGCTTGAGCATCTTCGGTAGGATTTCATGATGGGCCGCCATCAGCAAACTGGTCTGAGCTGTACAGTGCTGTGCAGTGCTGGACAGCTGCTCACAACTTGAAAATTACTGTGGAGCACTGTACAGCAGCCCACAGCAGCCCACAGCTTGATGTTGTACTAGTACAGTACTTGTTGGGCTCATTTTTTCTTCTAATTATTAGTACTACTCTTCGGTGTGTAGATGTTAAAAACTATTATATTCATGTATGTAGATACAACAAAAACAATACATATTGTACTAAACGGCTCGAAACGAAACGAAGGGGGGGCACAAACGAGGGGGGGCATAAATGAGCAGGTGGGGCCATAAACGAGCGGGTGGACATGGAAAACGCGTGGGTGGCGGTGGAAAACAAGCGGGTGGGGTCAAAGTGAGGTGGGTGGGGTGCAAATCGCGCGGGTGGGGGTGCAAATCGCGCAGGTGGGGGTGGCAAACGAGCGGGTGGGGTCAAGGCGAGGCGGGTGGGGTGCAAAACGCATGGGTGGCTTGGCAAACGAGCAGGTGGGGTCAAAGCAAGTGGTGGGGGTGCAAAACGAGCGGGTGGGGTCAAGGGGTCAAAGTGAGGTGGGTGGGGTGCAAATCGCGTGGGTGGGGGTGCAAATCGCGCAGATGGGGGTGGCAAACGAGCGGGTGGGGTCGAGGCGAGGCAGGTGGGCTGCAAAACGCGTGGGTGGGCTTGGCAAACGAGCGGGTGGGGTCAAAGCAAGTGGTGGGGGTGCAAAACGAGCAGGTGGGGTCAAGGGGTCAAAGTGAGGTGGGTGGGGTGCAAATCGCGTGGGTGGGGGTGCAAATCGCACAGATGGGGGTGGCAAACGAGCGGGTGGGGTCGAGGCGAGGCGGGTGGGCTGCAAAACGCGTGGGTGGGCGTGGCAAACGAGCGGGTGGGGTCAAAACGCATGGGTGGCGGTGGAAAACGAGCGGGTGGGGTCAAAGTGAGGTGGGTGGGGTGCAAATCGCGTGGGTGGGGGTGCAAATTGCACAGGTGGGGGTGGCAAACGAGCGGGTGGGGTCAAGGCAAGGCAGGTGGGGTGCAAAACGCGTGGGTGGGCTTGGCAAACGAGCGGGTGGGTCAAAGCAAGTGGTGGGGGTGCAAAACGAGCGGGTGGGGTCAAAACACGTGGGTGGGGTCAAAACACGTGGGTGGGCATGGCAAACAAGCGGGTGGGGTCAAGGCGAGGTGGGTGGGGTGGGCATGGCAAACGAGCGGGTGGGGTCAAAGCGAGAGGTGATGGGTCCATTTTCGAGGCAGTGGGTTCAATTTGAGGTGGTGGGCGACATGTCGGGTCCATTTTTTGACGCGTCGGGTCTGCTTTCGAGATGGCGGGGTTACGTTTGAGGTGATGGGATCCATTTTGAGGCGTCGGTCCATTTTCGAGGCGGTGGATCCGTTTTCGGGGCGATGGATCCGTTTTTGACACGTCGGGTCTGCTTTCGAGACGGCAGGGTTATGTTCGAGCTATCCTGGGTGTGGTGCTGTTGCGGCACGTTGCAGGCATGTACGACGAGTGTGGTTGAATGCCAGCAGTGACTTGAACATTGAACTGACTACGCTGACAAAGATAGAAAACATAAGTTGGTCACATGACCTCAGACGAACACGAATTTCGTGAATCCAAGTCATACTATTAATATTATAATACTACTGAGTAATACTACTAGTAAGTATGTGGTGAAGTATTGTAGATACTACTGTGGATGGCTGTGGAGTTGTGTGATACTGTACGACTGTGAGTAAAGTTGATTGTGGTTCTGGGGCAGCTGTGGGCACTGTCAGTACCTGTCACTAAAGCGTGGTAACAAAAATTGCTGTGGGGGATTTTTCAGTTTGCTGATGCTGCTTCGTGTACTCTCCGAACCTGTGCAGCTGGGCAAGGTGTGTACGGTAGACAGGCTTGTAGACAGGCTCGCTGAACTGAATGTCGCATCGCTCGCCTGAGCTCCACTCGTTGATACAGGCTTCAATCTGCATCAACACCTGCATGAGTTGTTGATGGCAGATGATAGACGAACAGAGAATGCACCACTGTCAATACAAGCGCCTTTCCAGCTACCGGAAATGGCTGGAAATATTGCAGAAACCGGACACCTTCGTCCCTCTTGTCCTTGTAGAAGGCAATGTTGACCGCCTTCTGAATGATCTTGTGCTCGTATAACCCTTTGTGGGGAACGTCGTTGGCAGGGTCTCCAAGGGACTACGTCACAGTGTGATGGTCAGTGACATGGTCGAAACATGAGATCGTGTGTACCTTGTAACAAAAACCAAAGTCTTCGGTGAGGTCCTCCACAAGCTTGCGGTTCCGAGCTTTGATGGCCGTCTTTGCACTGCTCTCAAACCCATACATCACCTCAACGAGCGGTCGAATCTTAGACTTGAGTTCACTGGTAAGATGCCACATTCGGTTTGTGATCTGAAAGCGGGTCATGAAAGTTGCGTCATCCATGAAAGGGGACACATCTGCGGCACATACCAGCTGGATCACTTCGTTGTTGAAGTTGATCTGGGCCTTGCACTCTTTGCACGCCTCTGCCCAGGCTTCCTTGGCCCACGAAACTTGGGTTATGCGGTCAGGGTAGGCATTTTCTGCAGTCAGGCGGGAGTGGAACAGGCCAACAGCGATCTTCAAGATCTCTTGGATGGCTACTTCGTAATCCTTAGCAGCAACACACCCTTTTGAGGCTTGAATCTTCCTAGGGTCGCACCAGCCATTGGGGGTAACACGCGCACGTTTGCTATCATGTGCGTGGCCATCGTAATGGTCATCGTCTGACACATCTGCTTGATGACATTTTCCTGCTATGAAAAATTATCTTTCGAACATTGAAAATCAATAGTAAATGACAGATATACCTGACGCAACAACATTATCCTCATTCCCACTCTCGCCACCCGAATCATGGTCTCGGAATGGGTTATCTTCGCAGTCATCGAATTCGTTGGCGTTCCCGTGCTCTTGGTACCAAGGTTCATCTCCCTGTTCGTCACCTTCAAATTCCCCTTCCGATGCGGGTTCTGCAATAGTGGTATCAATAATAATACTATCATGTATGGAGTCGACTGACCATCAGGTAGGAATAGGTCTTGAGCCACAGCTCCACGTCTCTGTATGAGTTCCTCAGCACGCATACTTGTCAGCCTACGTTTTTCGGTGACCTTACAATAAAAAGTTTATTGATCAGGTACCACGCTAGCACCAGACAAATAACAACACTTACGAGGCTACCGAGCATGTCATGGTGCTTTGTGACCTGCTGACTGCTATATCCACGAGGGTCATTGATAAAACCGGAACCCTGAAATGATTCACGCGGTCATTATCATGCAAGTATGAACATCATCGCACTCGTCACGCACCTGTGTCATGATGTCGTCAGAGTGACAACCGCCCTTTGCTGTAACACTGCGCTGAGCACGCTTATTGTTAACGGATAATCGCACAGATACGAGAGGAATTGCACAAACCTTGGGAGGAACACTAAGCGGAGGCACTCTCCTGCTTTGTGGCCTCAAGTCCAATGCAGGTGTTGTCATTGGAGTTCTCATATCGACGTCCTGGGATGTAAACTGCGAACAAGGTGGGTTGGTTACTAACCAGATAGCGGTGAAACTTACTGTAGTGCGGTCCCGGTCTTTGGGAGCTGGAAAAAAACATGATGTGAGTATGTTAGTATATGTAGACGATAGTGACTAAATGCTGACCTCTGTTCTCTTGATTTTGCCGTGATCCCTTCCCCTTGGGCTTCTGTCGCTGGAGTTGGCGATGTCGACGCTCATCCGCTTAAGATTGATGATGGTCAGTGATGACATGCTGATGGAACAGGTACAACATACAGATGTACTGGGCCCTCTCAGTCGGGCGAGGCTCACGACGTGCTCGCACAAGGATTCCTGCATCGGCTGTAGTTGGGCCATTGATGGCTCTATCAAGAGCAGCCCGAGAGGGGCACGCGAAGACATCGTCAACATTGCTTGGAATATTTGGACTTCAAGTTGATCACAGGGCGTCTGAAGGGAAGAGACGGGGAGGCTAGGTAATATTTGGGACATCAGTTTTAAGGTGGATCATACAAACAGAAAATTCAACAAACCTTGACACGTACACAACGTGGTCGCACTGAGTCATGCGACTCATGCCATCAGTGCACAGACCATGATAACCAAGCAGCCTGACAGGCGGAAGCAAATCAGTTCTTGAACAGCACACTCTGATACTGATCAATGCACCTACATTCCATATCGCCATGCATTGCTGCAACTTTTGTCTTCGCACCTTTCCTACATCCAAAGCGGTCAGTCTACACATATCAGGCAACCCTACCTGCAAACAATGCATGCGAAATGCTCGGGAGGAGCCTATGGAAGTACCAGAGGATCGGTCACCTTATCATGATGGAGGTCAGGAGCAAGATCAGCCTCCAAGTTTTGACATTGAAGAAGAAAACGAACCTCACTATCGCATGCCATTTGATGCGGAGTTTGATGGCAACAATGGAAACAGACGGCCTCGTGTTGAAGAAGTTGAAGACGAATACGACATTTGGCACTGTTTCATGCGCTCATATCCAGGCCGGATTGCATCCACACTGGGCCAGGCAGAAAGTATGTTCGAGGCGATCAAGAGGTCACAAGAGGAACAAGGGCTTGACCCTTGGGGTCCCTTTGCAGATGGAGAGGAATGGGAGCTCATCAAATGGTTGTTCAGACATGTAGGGCAAACGGGAATCGAAGAGTTTACCAAGCTACCGATAGTAAGTCACTGAATCTGTACTTGACGAGCCTGTATTGAATGATGGGTGGCCGATAGACAAGCAAATTACATACCTCGTTCTCCAGCAAATATGCACTGATGAAGGCGATCGACAAACTACCACAGTCGTCTGAGTGGAATCTCAAGGCTATCACAATAGAAGGGGACTTACTAGGGCAAGATGGTCAGCGGCAAACAGAAGAGGTTGAGTTCTGGTTGTGCAACCCAGTCGACTGCATTCGCGAGCTGATGGCCAATCCAACCTTCTGCGATTCCATTTGCTTTGAGCCCCAACAAGTTTTCGATGATAAGGAGGGTATGACGAGGTGTTACGACGAGATGTGGACGGCCGACTGGTGGTGGGAGATGCAAGTGAGTGGGCAAGGGCAAAAAGCTCACTGCTGTGTGAAATTTGATGCTTACTAGTGTTGCTTCTCAGAACCGCCTTCCGGAAGGTGCCGCAGTGGTTCCGGTAA
Organism: Melanogaster broomeanus; assembly: GCA_014904935.1. Lineage (NCBI taxonomy): Eukaryota > Fungi > Basidiomycota > Agaricomycetes > Boletales > Melanogastraceae > Melanogaster > Melanogaster broomeanus. The sequence continues at coordinate 7,914 of MU123738.1, read as the reverse complement.
TCCTGGCATCCGATAAGACTTCACTATCCCAATTTCGTGGCGATCAGGAGGTATGGCCAATATATCTGACCATTGGGAATATATCCAAGGACATACGATGTCAGCCTTCAAAGCACGCATGTGTATTACTTGGCTACCTACCCACCACCAAGCTCGAATGTTTTTCGAGGACCACGCGCTCTGTTGCACACTACAGGCTTTTTCACTACTGTATGACTCAGATACTTGAGCCTATGGTTGATGCGGGAAAGACAGGCGTACCCATGACGTGTCCAGATGGCTATGTCCGTCATCTGTATCCAATCCTAGCTGCGTATGTGGCCGATTTCCCAGAGCAGTGTCTCATTACGTGCTGCAAGGAGAGTCGATGCCCGAAGTGCACGGTTGCATGCAAGAACCGAGGCGACCTTGCCTCATCAGACGCTCGAACGCCCAAACACACACTGAAGAATCTGCAGAAGTATCAAAAGGGGGACATGCAGACAAAGGAGTTCGAGGACAAACTGGGTCTCCGTGCCATATATGAACCATTCTGGGCGACACTTCCACATTCCGATATCTTCCAGTCCATCACTCCCGACATCTTGCATCAGCTACACAAGGGCGTCTTCAAGGACCATATAGTTGCCTGGTGTACGGAGATTATCGGCGAGGAAGAGCTTGACGCACGGTTCCGGGCCTTGACATCATATGCAGGACTTCACCACTTCAAAAAGGGCATCTCCAAATGCAAGCAGTGGACTGGTGCTGACCAGAAGGAGCTACAATGGGTCTTCCTCGGAGTCATAGCAGGTGCTGTCGATAGCCGCGTTCTTGGAGCAGTATGCGGAGTACTTGATTTTATCTACTATGCCCAATATCAGTCACATACTGAAGCCACTCTGCGGAAAATGGACGAGGCATTGAAGCGTTTCCATCAAAACAAAGCTGTCTTCATGGACCTTGGAATTCGGAGCGATTTCAACATACCTAAGATCCATTCTATGATTCACTACACCACTTCAATTCGACTCTTCGGCAGCGCAGACGGGTTCAACACGGAGCTTCCCGAACGATTACACATTGACCTCGCCAAGCGCGCTTATAGAGCAAGCAACCAGAGAGATTATGTGATCCAGATGACCAAGTGGCTGCGACGCCAGGATTCCCTCTACCTCCAAGACCTCTTTCTCACGTGGTATCACTCCCTCAAACCAGACGGTGTCAACCTGAACAATGCCGATGACCCAGACAGTCTGGAATCTGGCTCCGAGTCTGAGTCAGAATCAGGTAGTGAATACGAGGGGGCCAGGAACCGGAAGCCAAAGGGGCCCATGCCAATGCTGCACACCAGTATTTGGGTCCGCCGGCTTAATCGCTTCAACATGGTCAACAACGAGCGTGGCTATTATCTCCCAACCTCATGTCCACTTCCCAATACACCGCTTTCATATGTTCAAGAAACTCACCAAGCACCCTTACTTGTTCAGACTCTTGAAGCCTACTTATGCGCCACTACGTTCCCGATGACCCGCCAACCCATTCGCATCCATTCATTTGACCAAATCGACGTCTTCAAGTACATCACCATTCTCGCGCCTTCATGTCAACACATCAGTGACACCAAACGTCTGTTCAGGATTCGCGTATCGCCAGAGTCCCTCCCACGAGATGCGCGCAAGAAACCAACCCCGGCAATTTTCGACACTGCTCTCATAGTTGAAGACATGAGAGAGTTCACAGGTAGCGGGATTGCAGGTAAGTATATCACGCACAGTGGCTCGAATGCCGGTGATGCAAGTTTACTGACATTAATTACAACTTGAAGGCACGTGTGTGGGACAAATCAAGGTCATTTTCAAGCTTCCTGTTTCCAGTTTCCTGGGCAAGACTATGCATCCGCTCGCCTACATTCATTGGTTTCGCCCCCTTCAAAGCTTCGACGACCCAACGAAAATGTTCTGCCTCACACGATCGTCACGACAACATGGTCCCAATGCTGAGGTCATCTCTGTTGACCGCATCTTGCATCCATGTCATATTATTCCTCAGTGGGGGGGTCAGGTAGCTAACTGAGATATCACTGATGTCGATAAATTCCTTTTAAATTGTTATATAGACTTAGATTTATTTGACAGGCTGCAGCTGTAAGATGGGTGGGACCGGATCATGGTCGGAAAGTAGCACCGTAGTATTCCTGTTCATCATAGCTGCCCGTAGTACTATGCCAGGTCCTATATAGACTACATTGCCAATAGACTCCGGAGCTTACTATGGTGTCTGATGCTAACTCTATGTTGTACTACTACGACTATGTGTCTGTGCACTGGATGCTAGTCATACTAACACGACGACTACAAACAATATATCTTGGCAGGCAGCTATGGCACCCGAACCTTTTTCCTGATGTGCCCATTCCCAATCTATATGTATTTAGGTATCCGTCAACACCACCCCAGGCCTATGATAGTCATATAGGCCTCCGGCTTCCGGCTTCTTTTATTAAGAGAGAGATTATGGCAACACAGCTTGCCTGCTTAGTCATCCACCCTGCCCTGCTCAGTCAGCAACTTCATCATCCGCTCACTCATCCTCCCATCATGCTCTATCATCCATCCCCTCTCTTACTCATCCGCTTTGTCAGCACACACACAGCATGACTACATCATCCTTACTCAGCCTCTCCTTGATTACTCAGGAGCTCCACTTTGCTTACTCAGAAGCATAGCCATGCATAGTCATGCACAGTCAAGCTGACTAATTTCCCTATTTTGCTTACTAATATTCTTCTCTTTATTACTCATCACTCTCTTTCGCTGCCATTAGTATGCATGAGCGTACAAAGTCTCCAGTAGTATATAAACCTACCTACTTTCCCTGTAAATAGTCAGTCACTCTCTGATAGTCACTCCCAATTCAAGTTCAAGTTCAATCTCAAGTCTAGCCTCAGTGTAGGCTTCGTCAATTCGTCATTTGAAGTCAAGAGGACTTCACCCCTATTCCACGCTTACGTCATCGTCATCTGAAGTTTAGAGGAATTCACCCCTATCCATCTACGCTTACATCGTCATCATCTGAAGTCAAGAAGACTTCACCACTACCCATCCCTCACCCCTACTCCTCGACCAGGAATATCTTTACCACCCCGAACAACCAGACACCGGCCGTTCAACAACAGTTCCGCTAGGATCTGGGCTGTTGGTTTGTGTTGGTTTTCAACATAGATCCTCAGCGTGATTCACACCGGTCACAGAGGTGGACCGGTAACCCGAAAACGCGAAGGTCCGTTTCCACTGGAATGACGATCTTCCATTACAAATTACTCTAGAAATTGTGACATACTGCAGCAACCGATGCTGAGAAGTATGGGCGGATGCCTTGCTTCGTTCTTTGACCAGATTTCACAACGTGAGTCAATCCATGCTGTTCTGGCACGAAAAGAGAGACGTGGTAACATGCACGGATACACGGAGATGGCTGAGAGATGGAACGCAGGTGGACAGCAATGCCTGTAGACTCAAAATACCATTACTACACTCTAGGTAGAAATCCAGATCATGCACGAAGACCAGGATGTGTAGTCTGTATTTGTATGCTTACTTGCTTTGTGCTTCAAGAGACCGTCTCCTGATTTCCTTGTCGACATCGCTGGCACCCTGATCCAAATCGCATATAGCGTGACGCAAGAATTTCACCTGCTGCTCTGACAACTGGAGAAGTGACCGGTCGAGTGACGGGCCCGGGACGACAGACTCGGCAGGATGCAGCTCTCGCAGGATATGGTCCTCGTTAGCAGCCAAGGCCAGGTTCAAGGGAATGACAAGGTGTTAGCGGGCCTACTGGACAGCTCAGACTAATGACACGATGATAGATATTCATCTATATGCCAATTCACAACGTTCGCCTTATTTCGCCTTATGGACGGTCACCAGACTTGTGTAGCTTACGACTTCCACAGTGACCACACACACGGCCAGTTGGCTCCGATTCGTAGGAGCTTCCCTGCTCCCTCTATTTATAGAACCTACGTATGCAACTCAAGATGTATCGAATACTGGGATGGATCCATCCTGGTACTATTTGTATATCTACTGGTAGAGTGACATCTCGTTTCTTACACAGCCCGCCATCATGGTGGAGAACTGAAAGCTTCCTTGCCACCAAAACAAGATCTTTCAATGTTTGACTGTAGTGCTTACCACAGAGCTGTTCGTGACATTGACGACCTTGGCCACTACTGCCAAACCATTCCACGCATGTTCAGAAGGTTGTAGCCAGGTCGACGTGAAATGGGTGAATCTCTAATCCATCGCTCGCTTGATGGGGACGTCAAATTTGGCAAACCCGAAAGAACACAATTGCCACTGGTGCTACGAAGGCACCATGGCCATACGACCCA